>APFE030921868.1:0-27387 GCA_000404065.3 Pinus taeda
GCAAGGGTAGGCTTGGAAATCTCACCCAAACTGGTGCTGAGGTTATCACTGCTGTAGAGGGATCGAATGATGGGTTCCATGGCTTCATGAATAGGCCTGATTTTTCCCAAAACCAAGGGTCGAAATCTAGAATACACTGTCTGCTTTCATAAAAATTTGACCCTTTGCCATTGCTTTTCATAAAAAATTGATGGTTGTTTGATGGTGTTTGTTGCATGGTGAGTGTTTAAAGAAACTAAACCCTACCTATGTCTCCAAAGAAAATAGTGCTAGGGATTTGTGTTGATTGTTTTGCTACCAAGTCCATCTTTCAAATTCCTTAATCACTCCCTTACCCCATTTTTCCATTGATTATCCCAAGTTCCTTTTCCTAAATTCCCAAATTCAAACTCCCAAACCCTAACCCCATACTAAAAATTCCTAAATCATCCCCCAATTCCCCATTTCCCTAACTAAAACCTACCTCAACAGTCCCTAAATCCCTCATTATTTTCCTCCCCTTACACTCCCTTATATCACTATTTTCCCTTGGTGGCAAAGGTCAAACACATCATCAAAGACAGTTCAAAACATCACAACTCACCTATTTCTCCTTAAGGCAACTGCAAAACAGTTCATTCACTAGCATTGATGGCATCTGATTCTTCATATGAGTATGATGAGGAGACCCACAGTGACTCACCAACAGAGGTACATGCACCTAGGAGGCCTCATAAAGGTGGAAAACATATTTGAGAGGAACCAACCACCCTTGCCGAGTTACAGGCCTGCCCACTTGCCATCTTTTGTTTCCAACACCAATCCTGCTATGAATTTTGTGAAAAGGATGCTAGCATTCAATTTCATCATGAGTTGGCCTGCTTATTTGTGTTGCATTTACATGATGGTCAAGCTACTCTAACCGGTGTTCCCAACATTGGAGAACAATGGAACAAGAGGCAGCAAATTGACCGACAACATTATGAACCATACATCAAGCTTGGCTTCTTGAGACAGCTCAAGAGAGTGTTTCCTTTTCGGTACCTAAAAGATGAATATGCTCCTTTAATGAAACTGATCATGAAGTATTTCAGTTGTGAGGGCTGCTTCTCCCATTTATATGCTTATCATATTAGGTTGTTGATGCATTTTACCCAGGTACAGATGATGAACATACCTTACTTCATCTGCCGAAATATCGAGAAGGTGACCACTCTAGTGCAACAAAAGACTCCTCAGCAGTAGTTTAACAGTATTTACCATTTTTCTCTCATAAAATTTGTGGTCATTCATCAGCTTGGCTTAGAAGGCATCACTTGGCATGACTTCATCTCTCGTGAGTTTTTCAGAGCTCCTCAAGGACCTTCAGACACTTTGCATGCGACAGGTGGACCTTCTTATCAACATGAAGGTCATGAGACACACACTGCTAGTATGCCTGTATTTATCACTTATCAGAAGTGCACTAGATAGTTGTTCGTGACAGCAAAGCGAGTATTATCTCCACCTGGGGTGGAAGGGGTCTCGCTTCCATCATAAAAAACACAGTTCAGGACAAAGGAAAGAGGCCAATGTAGGAGGAGGGTTTTTCAGGTGAGAAAGATACTGATTTCATTCTTATAGGAGATGATGATACAGATGTGGGCCCGTAAAGTGCAAATCTCAACGAAATCATCCAAGAGCAACAGGTAGTCATTGATGCCTTGTCCCTCAACCTGGAGAGGGCTAAGTGGATTATAAACTACTTGGAGCAGAGAAATAAGTAGCTTGAAGATCAAAAAACAATTAGGGAGTTACCAAACATCCGAGAGAATCGCCATGCTACCCAAAGGAGGAGGGTGGAGTTCACTTCATTGGAGCAAGAGATCAATGCCGATCGAGAGTCTTGGCTTGAAAGAGCCAATTTCAAGCTAGAGAGATTGTTGGAGAAGGCCAACAAGAAGAAAAACTTGCTGAGACAAATGGCCTTTCATTACATGGCGAGGAACAAAGTTTGCAAGGCTAGAATCAGCTGTTTAAAGGCAAAGTTGAAGAAGGCATCAAAAAGGCAAAAGAGCATGATCGACTTCGGATATTGGTTGAGGCTTCCTTGGCCCAACATAGCTCTTGATAGAGAAGACTCAGCCCAAATTTTAGAAAATTTGGAGCAATTTTTGCATTTTGGAAATTTCTTGGCACAAAAACAGGAATTTCTGCCCTATGCGCCACGCCACGTGGCGCTCTCTTTTGCTAGGAGGCTCCAAATCATAAAAACTAGGTTTTGAGCCCTCAAAAAGGTCAAAAACACTCAAAAAATGACCTCGCTGCCCCTATTTTGACACATAGGAAGAAGTCTTGGGAGATTTGATTTTGATAGGGCAAGTGAAGGCAAAATTGCAAAATTCCACTTGGGTTGGAAATTAGACAGGCAGACCTTTCCAGCAAGCACATTTGGAGCTCATTTGGACACCGGGAAGGCCTCCAAACGTGGGTCCAAACAGGCACTATGCATAGAGAATCAGGCGCGGCGCATATAGGAAAAATTGCCAGTTTGACCAAGTATTGCTTTGTTTTTCGCCCAGTTTGGCTAGTTTGACTTTTTCACTTTCTTAATGGAAATTTGTGATGTAATTTCATGTACATTGATGGATCATGATGTAAATATGTCAAAATTTTCAATTAGTAAGGTAGATTCATCTGTTAAAAAGTTGTTTGAAACTGAATGGATCAGTTCCCAAGTTTCTAGAGGCATGTTGTTCCACTGCCTGATTTCTGGTTCCTAGTTTAGAATCAGTTGGATCAGCCTCTAAACATGTGAGGTCGACCCCTAGAGGCTAGGATGAGCTATGATTTGTCTATATTATGTGGTTTTTCATCCATTGGCATGGTTGGACTTTTGAGAAAGCCTTGAGCTTCATTGTACACTCATATCAGCATCTTGGCTAAGGAATTGAGACCAGGGTTTACAGTACTCTTTGGGATCCATGTGGCAATTTGTCTTGGTACAGTGCTTTCTTTTGTGAATTTTGAATTTGATTATATGTTTATGTATGCCATTCTCTATCTTGTTTTCTTCTTAACTAAACAAACAAGAGTGTAAGTAGAATCCATTGAAGATGCAGTGCTCTACTTGAGGTTAGCTTTAGTTTCTTGATGTTTTCAGCTATTTGGAGAGGATCCATGACTTTCCTTGCCCTCTTCAGCTCCCCACCTGTCTAATCCTTCCATATCATTCAAATTGAAGTGCCAAAAACAATTTCCTACCTTGCCCCATCGAGACTTCTGCAAGACTGAGCCTCATTCCCCGCACCCAAAATATGCCTTTCTATCTGAGCCAAAAAATCATCATTTTATTCAATCAACCTTTTGCACACATATACCTAGCCTAAGATCAGTAGTTAAATCAATCATTTCAAGCCTTTAGTGAATATAATTTGCTGAGATCGACCTGGAGAGAGCCCTCTCCTAACCTAGTAGGGCTAGCTACCTAGCTGAGCATGGTTTGATGTTGGCCCTGGATCCTACCTTTTCAGCCTGAGGTAAATCTAGGCTCTAACAAGTACAAATCATCCTCATCTCCTTAACTAAGGGATAAATTCCTCAACCAATGGAGAAATTGTTGCATGTCTTCACATAGACTTCATTTTTTATTTTCTCCAACTAATTAATTCAAGATGAATTAATTAATTATTAATCAAACAGCTACTAAGAAATGGATTATCAGTCACCCCATTCATATCTTCGTGGAACTTGAAATTGCATTTTGACAATGCCTTAGTCAAAATATATGCATCTTGCTCCTCAGTCGAAGCATACAACAACAACATGATCCTCTTCACCACACAATCTCGAAGATGATGGTACCGAATATCTATGTGCTTGGACCTGTCATGAAATATTGGATTCTCAGAGAGTTTGATACAACTTTGATTATCACAATAGATCACAGTTGGATCCATCCTTTAACCAAACAATCCCACTAGAATCTTCCACATCCAAATGGCCTTGCATGTTTCCTGACTGGAAGCCATGTATTCAACCTCTGCTGAGCTAAGTGCAACTAACCTCCATTTCCTGTTGTACCAAGAAAATACAACTGAACCAAGGTTGAAGATTCCTCCAGAGCTGCTCTTCCAGTCTGATGGACTCCCTGCCTAATCAGAATCTGTGAAGCTCTAAAGCTTCACTCCCTCTATCCATTTGTATCAAAATCCATTCTGATATGTGCCTCTAAGATATCTCAGCACATGCTTTTCTACCTTCCAAAACAACTTGGTAGGCTGAACCATAGCTTGACTTAGCTAGTTCACTGCAAAGCACAAATTTGGTCGTGTATTCACTAGATACATTAGTGAACCCACAAACTACTGATAAATAGTAGCAGCTACTACGTCACCTGAAGTAGCATCCTCCTTCCTCCAGTTACCTGCTAGAGGAGTTTGCATGGGCTTGCACTTCTCCATGTGGAACCTCCTAAGTATCTCATTGGAATGCTTGCCTTGAGACACAAATACTTCCCCATCCTTCTGCCACACTTCCGTGCCTAGAAAGTAGTGCATGAGACCCATGTCTTTCATCTCAAATTCTCTTGCAAGTTCCTCCTCGCAAGATTTGATCAACTGATCATCACCTGTCAAAATTAGATCATCAACATAAAGAAAAATGATCAATGGCTTACCTTCTACCATGATGTGGTAAGGGTTCGCATCTGCTTCACTCTTCGTGAAGCTCAACCCCGTGAAATAGTTGTCAATCTTAGTGTACCAAGCATGGGGTGCTTGCTTTGTCCCATACAATGCTCGCTTGAGTTAGCAAACATGCGACTCACAATCAAAGGTCTCAAATCCTACCAGCTGCTCAATGTACACCTCTTTCTCAATCTTCTCATTGAGGAATGCAATCTTCACATCCATCTGATGGATCTTCCAACCCATCTGAGCTGATAGTTCCAACATCGATCTGATAGATGAGTACCTTGCTATAGGAGTAAAAGTATCATCATAGTCGATCCCCTCGACTTGTGAGAAACCACGGGCAATGAACCTTGATGAACCTTGCCTTGTGTTTCTCAACACTACCACCAACTGCTTGCTTTACCTTGTAAAGCCATCAGGAACTCACTACTGACTTGTCCCCAGGTCTAGGGACAACATCCCACACACTGTTCCATATGATAGAGTCATACTCCTCTACCATTGCATCAACCCAGACTGGTTGCTGCACTGCCTCCTTGAAAGAAGAAGGTTTGGTCGCTACACACTCCCAAACTAGGGCCATGTAACCAATGTATCTCTCGGGAGATATGCTCTATCTACACTGAGAAGATGGATGCCCCACATTCTCTCGCACATCTAGCATCAACCTGTCAGCTTCCCTCGAGCATTTCGGCCCATCTCTAGAATACACTCCATGAGTGGATGTCTCCACTTCTAGATCCTCTGCATGCGGCTGCTCTGCATCAGTATGAGGCTCCTCCTCCTTTGGAACTAAAAGTTCCTCCTCTGCATGCAACTTGGGCTCCCTCTCAAGTGATACTCACATGGCTGTCTACTCGTCAAACTTCAGATCCTTGCGCCCAACTATCCTTTAATTGGAAGGCAGAAACACCCGATAGTTGTGGGGTGTATTTGTGTACCCCACAAGTATCCCCAACTAAACTGTTGGATCTAGCTTCTTCCGGGCATCTTTGGTCATATGGCAGTAAACCGATGATCCAAAGATACAGAAGTGACTCACATCTGGTCACTTCCTGGAAAAGGCCTCCATTGGTGTCTTCATCCCCAATATATGGTGAGGACTTTTGTTCTGTAAGTATATTATTGTATTGCATGTCTCAGCCCACAAATGAAGTGGTAGGCTTTGGTCATGCAACATCACTCGAGCTGCTCCCACAATCAATCTGTTCTTCTTCTCGACCACCCCATTCTGTTGTGGGTTATGGGGTGTCATCAGCTGCCATTTAATTCCTTCTGCAGTGCAGAAGTCCTTAAACTGCTGGGAGACATACTCTCCACCATTTTTTCTTCGCAAAGCTTTTATTTTCTTTCTAGATTCTTTCTCTACCAAGGCTTTCAACTCATAAAACCTCAAGAAGGTCAACTACTTCTTTTGCATAAAGTAGATCCAACATCTATGAGAAAATTTGTTAATAAAAATAACATAGTACCTTTGTATAGTGGTGGAGGTGGTAGAGAATGGTCCACATACATCTGAGTGAACTCGATCCAGGATTTCTCTAGCTCTACTGTCCCAATCCTGAAAGGAAGATTTTGCATACTTACCCAAGGTACACCCTTTGCATGTATCTGTTTGCTCCAGTTTCCCCTTGGGTAGTCTAGTAGAAATTTGCTGGATGATCTTCAGGGCTCCATGGTGCAAGTGGCCCAATCTTCTATGCCATAGCTCGCCAACATCTTGGCTTTGCACCAACTTAGCTTTGGAACTCAATGCAACACATTCGTCTACCTCCAACTTGTAGAGATTCTTTACTCGAATCCCAATTCTCTTGGTCTGTACGGTGCCAATATGCCTCAGGAATACCTTTCCTTTACTAAAGACTACATCATAGCCTTTATCTTCTAGCATAGCAATAGAGACAAGATTCTTCTTCAGACCTGGTACATACTTGACATCAGTTAGTGTGAGAGGAGCTTCATGCTCCCTCTGAAACACAACTATAACTTCACCTGAGACACGGTACTTTCCATCATCACCCATCTCGATCTGCATTTGGAGATCCTTCTCCTCCAAGGTACCAAAAATATTCTTGTCGCCTAAAATGTGGAACGAAGCTCCACTATCCAGGTACCAAACACATCCCACCATGGATGAAACCATGCATGCGATAAGAGAGAAATCCAATTCGAATTGTGAAGCAAGGGCCTCACCATATGATCCCTTCGAGGATCCCTTCTTGGATTTATTTTATGGAAAATTCATAGCATAATGGCCCACCTCATGATAATGAAAGAATCACACTTTCAATTTGTCAAACTTCTTCCCACCATGGGAAGATTTGGATTGGGATGCCTTCCCTTTCCCTTTCCTAGCCTTACTCACTAGGGCTAGATTTTCTTCATCATCTTGTTTTGATGAAGATCCATCTCTGGTGCTTCTCCTTATCTCCTCCTGCATCAGATCCGACCAAAGTCGTTCCCAATCTAGCAATTTCTCTCTTCCATTTACCGAGTCTTGGTAGCTATGCTAGCTCTTAGGAAGACCAAGGAAAGCTAGACTCACCATGTCGTCATTGGTTGTCATGATCCCTACACTTCCAAGCTCATCCCTACAGGTGGCGAGCTTGTTCAGGAAGGTAGAGATCGTGTCACCCTTTTCACACTTGATTTTTCGAAGCTTGTCTTTCAGTGCCAGCTTCCTCTGATCGTTGCTATTTTGATATAAATCTTTCAATGTTTTCCACATCGAAAACAGTGTCTCCTTCATATGTAGGCTTGAGACAATGTGGTCTTGAAATCCCTCCAGGAGGATTCTCCTTGCTCTAGCCACACATTTCTTCCATTCCGCCAATTCTTGGGCACTAGTTGTTGCAGGCTTGGGGACTTCTTGATCAATGAAGTCCTTTAACCTGTTGTCCTCTAATACCACTTCCATGTGATCCTTCCAGGCTATATAATTTGAGCTACCATCAAGGGCATACTCAATTCTCAAACCGTTGACACCATTGATGAAATTGAAATGTTATAAGAACTTGATTTCTATAATCGGAAACTCTAAACTTCATACTTCTCCCTTCTTGTATACTGTTCTCTACTTGATCACCATTGCTCCGATACCATGTAGGAATTTCACCTGTAGATCAACTGATAATGAAATGTACTAAAGCAATATACTAGATCTACTTCTACAACAAACATTGCAGAAGCTTAATCGATTATGAGCAAGATCAAATAGAACACATATAACAGTTGAAGAGAAAGCAATCATACATGAACACAGAAGAATAACTCGGGGAAAGCCTCAACCTAAAACCCCAATCTTTGTATTATCATACAAGTGGAAATTATCTCAGAATTACACGAATCTTTAGCTCACAAGCTATCTAGCTCTTAGCACAATCCCTCAATACTACTCACAGACTGAGTAGACAACACATTTGCCTTTCCTCAGCCCTCGAAGCCTCCTATTTCCTTGCATAGTTTTCTTGGGGTCTAGTGATGCCACTTGTGTGAAGTCTGGCCTCATACAACTCACTAAACCAAGAAATAACTGTGTAATCTCTAAGGAATGAATTCCTTCTGCATACAAGAGATATCCTCCAAGGAATATTCCTACAACTGATAGTACACTGTCCCACCATCGGATCTCAACTGGGTCTTTGACTGAACTAACATGCATGAGTTATTTATGAGAGAATATTCAGTTATCTAAAGTTCAGTAGTCACATGCATGCAAACATTAACTAATTGAACTCACAATTAATTCTACAAACTGTTAGAACTAATCTAACTGGACTTAACTCAGTTAACTGAGCTAACTAATTACAACTCAAAGTACAACTCATCCTCATCTCCTTAACTAAGGGATAAATTCCTCAACCAATGGAGAAACTGTTGCATGTCTTCACATAGACTTCATGTTTGATTTTCTCCGACTAATTAACTCAAGATGAGTTAATTAATTATTAATAAAACAGCTGCTAAGAACAAATTCGAATTTTACTTCTCTATTCTAGTTCAGGGACTAACTAAAATAGGAAGGTATCCAAAAATGCTATTTTTAGCACTTCTATATTTAGCATTTCTTCTTGCTATTTTCAACAATGTGGTTATGTTAGCATGATTTTATGATGTCATATGGGTTGGCACTCAGTAGGATGATCATTGTAAATACCGTAATGATTTGTGTTATAAAGCTTCACTATGCAATATGTTGGCATGTTGTCATGATGTTTTGTTTTGAGCATATCTTTCATTGTAAATACTACATTGAGCTGTGTTATAAAGCTCGATAAGAAATATGTATTCTCTCAGCAGGTTTCTGAGGTATTTGTGTGATTGAACACTAAGGACGATGTCCCCCGAGGGGGAGGGTTCTGTAACAACCCTAGTGAAAATTCCATGTAATAAAAGTTAATAAAGGAAAAAAACAACCACAGTTGATGGGACACTTATTCCAAGTTGAATGTTGGGAAAAATCCTAGTGATGGGGATCACTTGTGATTGTTAATGGCTAAGGAAATTAGCAAAGGTAATGACTAAAGCTTTGGAAAGGAAAAATGGAATTTCTAGCACAATTATTTATGAAAATAATGGAAATTAGGAGAAAAGGGAGGTGAAAGGTCACAGGTTGCATGTGAGGAAGAAAATGAAGGAAAGTAATGGAAAATGAAGAAAATAGAGGCCTCATCCATAAAGGCTTATGAGGATCAGTTGGTAACCTTTTTTCAGTTCAACATTGGATTTGTCTCTCATTATTTTCTCTCTCTCATACACTTGGATACTTACAATTTTCTTGGAGCACTCTTGGAGGGTGTGGCATACTTTGACTTTTGGAGCAAGAAGGGAAAGGAAGAGTAGGAAAGTGCAAGAAGGCATCGGGATCAACAACTACATCATATTTGGCTACAGGTACCAAGTTGCATGTATGATTTCTTCACTAGTTTTGGCATGCATGGCATATGCATGTGGCTTCTTGGTTGTGATTTGTCATTGGCATGGAGGATTGGCTTGATCAATGATGGGTTGCATAGACTTGCCATTTCCTGGATAGCCATGGTGATTGATGGTTTACTTTTATTGTTTGTTGTTGGTTGGTTCTCATGTTTCCTTAGCTTGGGTTGAGTTATTAGTTCCTGGAAGCCCTAATTGTATAAATGATCTGGAAGCCCTGTAACAACTTGGGTTGAGTTACTAGTCCTAGAAGCCTTCGTTGGAAAAACACTCTGGAAGCCTATGGTGGGTTGAGTTACTAGTCTTGGAAGCCTTGGTTAGACAAACGCTTTGGAATCCTAGTGGAAGTTGTTGGTCGAGTTGCTAGTACTAGAAGTCTTTGTTGGAACAAATGCTCTGGAAGCCCTCGAAGGCTTGGATGGAGACCAATCTGATGATGGTGTTGTGATGTGCGTCCATGAGGTGGAATATATGTTTCATGGGTTTAGGTGGATGACTTATGGAAGCCCTGTATGAGTTTTGATTGATGTGTTCAATGAGATCCCACATTCATGGTTGGAATATGGCTTGAGGGTGAATAGATGAATAGAGATTTGGCTCAACCATTCTATGGTCGGGTGTAATGTGGTAGTCCCATCTCTAGTTGGTCCATTTCATTCATTAATGAGAAATTCATTCCCTCGATTTTCATGTGTAAATGTATTGATGTATATATGGATTTGGATGGCTGATATGTTTATGGTATTTCTGTTCTTATTATGTTGGTTATATGTATATATTCTGGCAACATCTATGTATGGCTCTCAACATGTTTTTTTTTTTATGAATCGATAATGTATCTATGTCCTAATAAATTATAAGACGATGAATGACATGAGGAAATGATGGTCCATGGTGATTCTCAGATAAGTATGAGATCCCTTCACTTAATCTGATTGTTTACACCTGTAGGTTACATGTTAATGATATGTTTAACGAAATTCCTATCATGGCTAGTAGGGTCTAGATATGGTATTTTTCAGTTTATTTCTTTGGCATCATTGTTTACCTGTACTTTTATCGATTTTTTAAGTTATCATTCCATTCTGGGCAATTTTCTGAACTTTGGGCCTGAAAAGGTGGCTCAAATCCTGGAATTATTGGCTAAACAAAGCATTACCCTAGAGACTAACGCATTTGGCTAAAGGATGGAAAGCATTATAACTCTCTTGCATTATGTATAGGGAGTTTTACTCTGGCCTAAGTTGGTCAAAACCTTGGTAGGCCCCAGGGGTATACTATCTAAGGTGCGTGTTTGGTTCCTATGGGTCCTAAGGTTAGTGTTGGAGGTCTATTTCTTTCATTTTGTCGACTCCACTTACTTAAGGTCACATAGGAGGTTAAATACCATCATATTAGCCTCTTTTCACATGTTTACCCCTGGTTGGCTAGTTACATGGGTAAATGTAGGAGAAGGGTGTTACAATCTTGCTTTTCCTTCCTTGGTCCTTGCTTTCCTTCCTTTCCCTTTGCTTGCTTTTCCCTCCTTTCTCCAAAACTAGAGTTCTCCAAAAAAACTCTAAGTGACCAAGAGTGTGTGTGTGTGTGTGTGAGAGAGAGAGAGAGAGAGAGAGAGAGAGAGAGAGGAGAGCTCCAAATTTGAACTAACAAAAGGTTAGCAAATAGCTTGCCCACTAATCCTCATAAGCCTTTTTATGAATGAGGCCTCTAATTTCTTCATTTTCCATTATTTTCTTTCAATTTCCTCTTCACATGAAACCTGTGACTTTTCACCTTACTTTTCTCCTAATTTCTTTTATTTTCATAAATGAACGTGTCAAAATTTTCTTTTTTCTTTTTAATGTATTTTCCTTAGGCTTTTCCTATATCCTTAGCCAAAAACACACATCTAGTGATGCCCACTAAGATATGTTTGCCCAACATTCAACTTAGAATAAGTGTCCCTTAATTGTGGTCTTATTTTTCCTTTATTAACTTTTATTACATGAACTTTTCACCATGCCTAATACATAACCCTGCCCCTTGGGGAACACCATCCTCAATGTTAAACCACACCATGACCTCAAAAAAACCATTGAAAAGCAAACATATTTTCCATGGAGCTTTTTAACTTAGCTCGTTGCAGTATTTATAATGAATGACCTATTCAAAAGAAAAACATCATGACAACATGACAATATAACAACCATGCCACTTATTGGAGCTTTATAAATTAGCTCATGGTGGCATTTAAATCCATATGCATATACCAAAACATTAGCATAACATATGCCAAACATATACCAACATAAAACCAAAATGATTTGCCTCAACCGAAAAACAATGAAGGATTTAGGGCCTACATCTAATCTGTCATCTCCCATGTAGCTTATTCAAGCCCAAAGTGCTTCCACTACACTTTAACTTGCTCTATGGCTCTATTCCTGAGCATGAGATGCTTCCGCTGCAATATGCACTAAGGCTCTGGCTGGAACTCTCTTTCTTACTCCACCTACAATACAGACCAATCAATAACATGGTCAAAATCCTTTATATACTTCTTAAGCATTGAAATATGAAAAACATCATGGAATTTCACTATTGGAGGCAATGCAAGTTGATATGACACTAGTCCAATCCTCTCAAGGATCTCAAACGACTTGCAATACCATGGTGCCAAATTGGCACATGATCCAATCCTCAATGAGATTTTCTTGGGCTTGATGCACAAATACACATGCTCCCCAACCTAAACCTCCTTGAATACCCTGTCTTGATCTGCATAACTCTTATGTCTATCCTGTGATTCCTTTAGATTATTTTTTATAGCCTGCATTTCTTGCTCCATGTCTGCCAACATAGCTGGCCCAATAAACACCGTGTTCACTAGATCACTCCAATTGATGGGAGTGTTAAAACTCCATCCATACAATGCCTCCAAAGGACACATCTTCAATGACTCTTGAAAACTAGTATTGTATACGAACTCAACCAATGGAAGATACTCCTCGCATTTCCTCTATTGGTGCATCATGTACATCCTTGAAATATCCTTCAAGATTCTGTTGAATGTATTTGTCTATCCATTTGTCTGCGGATGATAAGTTGTGTTGAAGGAAACATCTGTACCGAACCCTGCAAATAGCTACTTACAAAAGTTGGAAGTGAATTTTTCATCCCTATCCGACACAATCTTCTTTTGACCAACATGCAATATCACTATCTCTCTGATGAACACCTATGCTACCTCACTGGCTGAATATGTAGTCTTCACTAGAATGAAGTGAGATACCTTGCTCAAACTGTGAACCACAACCATAATAGAATCATGCTTCCTTACTATCCTCGGAAGACCTGTGATGAAATCCATGGAAATGACCTCCCATTTCCATTTCAGAATCACTATAGGTTGTAGTACACCACCTAGATGCTTGCATTCATCCTTTACCTACTGGAAATCTAAACATATAACCATGAACTCTACCACTTCCTTCTTATGATTTAGCGAACAATGGAACTTCTTCACTGTCATCAACGTCTTTTGTTATCCTAGATGACTTGAGTATGGCTTGGCATGAACTCCCTCAAGATAAACTTCATGAGCTCACTGCAATTTGACACATAGATCTTGTCTCTAAATCTCACTAGCCCATCTGTCGTGAGATGATAGTTTGCATCCTGATAATCTATACATGTACTAGTACCTATACCTATATATGTGTCTACACATGTATCTATACCTTTACCTATTCTCTATTTTAGCATGTGCATGATCTCCATGTACTTGTCATCTCGTTGTCTTGCCTATAAGATCCTATCTTGTAACTTTGTCCCATAAGATCTTATAACTGCTATATGATTTACCTATACCTTCCTACCAAGAGCATGTATAACATAGCTCTCCTTCCCTTTGATGTATCTGATCTTGAAGTCGAACTCAATAAGGGTAGCCAACCATCTAGTTTGCCTGGCATTTAGATTTTGCTAGTCAAACAAATGCCTCAAACTACTGTGATCGCTCATCAATGTAAATCTTATACCCAGAATATAGTGTCTCAACATCTTACATGGATGTATAATAACTATTAGATCAAGATCATGTGTTGGATAGTTTTTCTCATGCTCATTCAATTTACGTGACTCATAGCACACTACCTGTCCTTCTTGCATGAGAAATCCACTAAATTCTCTCTTGCAAGCATTTGTACACACTACAAACTCCTTGTTCAGAGCCACAATCTTTAGCACTGGCGCATGTGTCAAAACTACTGAAGCTGCTCAAAACTAGCCTCACACTCTTCTACCCATTCAAACCTCTTACCTTTCCTTTGCAATGATGTGATAGGATATGCAATGCATAGAAGTTCCTGATGAGTCTCTTGTAGTAACCTGCCAATCCCATGAATGATCTCACCTCATCCACATTCTTAGGAGCTTCCCACTCCATGATGGCCCTTATATTTTCTGGATCAACTGCTATGTTGTCTTTGGAGACAACATGCCCCAAGCAATGTACCTCAATGTGAAAGAAGTTGAATTTGCTAATTTTAGCATACAACTGATGCTCTTTTAGCAATCTCAACACTACTTCTAAATGCTCGACATGTTCTTCCTCATTCTTAGAATATACCAATATGTCATCAATGAATAAAATAACAAACTGGCCTAGATAAGGACACAACGCACTATTCATCAAACATATAAGTGTAGCTAGAATATTAGTCAAATTGAATGGAAAAACAACAAACTCATAATGCCCATACCTAGTCTTGAATGCAGTCTTGAAGATATCCTCTTCCTTGATGTGTACCTGATGGTATCTTGATCTCAAGTCAATCATAAAGAACATTTATGCTCCCTTCAACTGATCAAACAAATCATCAATCCTTGACAAAGGGTACTTGTTCTTGATCATTACCTTGTGTAGCTTCCTGTAATCAATGCACAATCTAAGAGTACCATCTTTATTCTTTACGAACAACACTGGTGTGCCCCAAGGTGATACACTAGAGCTGATGTATCCTTTATCAAGAATCTCCTTTAACTGCAACTTCAACTCTACTAACTCAAGTGTGCTCATCCTATAAGGTGCTTTTCATGTTGGAGTTACCCGTGGCACCAACTCAATAGAAACATATGCCTCCTTGTGAGGTGGAAACCCTGTAATGTCCTCCAGGAATACATACTGAAACTGCTATAAAACTGGGTACCTACTTAACACATCTATATCCTCAATCTCCTTAAATTTATCACTAGAGATGTACACTTCAAACATCAGATGACCTTTTTTGCAACTATGCTTAGACTGAATAGCGGCAACCATCCTCACTGATGTAGTCTCCTTCTTTCCTTGCAAATTCCTCTATTCCCCACCATCATCCACACACTCAATGGACTTGTCAAATAAATCCACTCTGGTTATGTGAAGGTATATCCAATGCATACCCAAAAGCATACCATACGATCCTAATGGCAATACATTCAAATGTGTTGTTGTAGGCATACCATTTAACTCAAATGTGCAAACTCTTACCCAATGGTGAACTCACTACTTTGTACCTGTAGCCAACTATAACAACCACGATTTTTCATGCACTTATTTTCTCAAACCACACTTATCCACAGGGTCAAGATAACTATAGTTAGATCCAGGATCCATTAAAATAGAAACAACTTGATCACAAAGCTTATCGTCCATCTCAATAATCGATGCTTGATGATCTGCCTATCTGTTGTCAATAATGGCATAGATCTGAGGAATGATATGACCAACATCACCAACTAGATGAGCCTCTCGAACACTATAGATCTGGGGTCTACTACCACTTTAATACTGCGGACAATCCCTCCTACAATGATTCTTACCACATATCCAACACTGCAATGGTTCCCTACCACTGCCTCTACCTTGCTGCTCTCCATGTCCCTTCTCAATTGTATTAAACCTCTTGTAAGGAACTACATTTTCTTTCTCACTTGCATCTTGCGGCCTTCCTCTCTTTGGTGGCCATTTTCCTTTAGCTTTGTCATTTCTTCTCAAGTCATGTTTAGGCTCAAATTTGCACTTCGACTGCTCATAAAAATGTTTCAATTTTCGGATGGCCTCCTTTGATGATCGAGGCTCATCAAACTTAATCCTGTCTCTATATGCTACTGGAAGTCCATTGATGAATCCCTGAACCTTAGCCTTCTCCTCCTTGAGGTAAGGCACATATCTCAACAACTCCATAAATCAGCTAAAATACTCCTCATATGTCATAGAACCCATCTGCAACTCATAAAATACCTTAGATTTGTCATTATAGTACCTCTCTCACAAGTACTTCTTCTTGAAGATCCTTTCAAATGCATGCCAAGTCAAATCCTCCTCATGTATACCTTTGAAATTCTTCACGTCTTCCCCCCAAATATCACTTTACCTTTGAGATTGAAAGTGGTGATCTTTGCTTTCATGTTTTCTGAATAATCATGCAATCGGAATAATTTCTTTATACTAAGAAATTGTGCCATTGCATCCCAGGATTTCTTCATCTCTCCATCAAAGGTAGGTTGATTTGCTTTCTTAAACTCATCTGGAAAGTATCCCCTATCACTCCCCCAGTCTATCACCTCTCCTACCCGGAGTGTCCAACAACTTGCCATCTCTCACCATGTTAGATCTATCTGACTTGCGTCCACCAAGAGACTTACTTCCATATGCCCCATTAGTTTTGTCCTCCTATCCATGGCTTATATGTAGTGGCCCTTATTGCTGCAATTCTAACAAACTCTAAAGAAGTATTGCTTTAAAATTTGCTTGTTTCTCTTGTGTCTGCATGATTTTGTCATTGTCTACTTTGCAACTCCTTATTTCTTCCTTTAGGCTTCTCAATGTGTCTGCCTAGTTAGAAGAGTTCCCCACAACATGCTACCCATATGATTCATAGGTATATTCTATGTAGTCTACCACCTTGTTATCCATTTTACCTCTTTTCTACAAGGCATACTATGTCAACTAAACCAAATCACAATAAACCAATGTACCTTAGCATAATTTGAGGAGGATACCTTTTCTATAAGATCATCAAATTAGTGTGATACATGTATAACATAAACATAATAACATATAGACATCTATTAAATAAGTGCATCAACGCATAAACATCACTCTAATTAGGGTCCATTTATGAATGCAAGGCCATATCAACAATGCATGCTATGACCTCATGTATGACAAAAACCATTACTCCAATGTACACATTGCCACATGAAACTATCAACATGCATAAGAAATTCCTAATCAACTACACATACGCATGAATGCATGTAGTCGAGCATAAGAGATCGATTGTTGTAACCAACCCACAAGACATATACATGTAATCAAAAAATCAAGAATGTAACCTAACATACAAGGATGTAATCAAGTTGCAAATAATCATGTAATCAGTCATATAATTTTGATCATTCATTCCACAAAATCAACATCAAGTTCCTCTCTACAATCATGAATCATTATGCAGTGCAAAAAGCACATGGAATGCAAGTGTAAGAGACACACATGTAGCTAGCATGCATGCATGATCAAACACCTTCACCCAAGGAGAGCACATCCACGCTCTGATACCAATATGTAACACCCGCTCCTCCCAGGTCTATCTAATCAATTGTCCATACGGGGTAAACATGTGACAAGATATGCCAATATAAGGTATTCAACCTCCTTGGTGACCTTAAGGAAATGGAATCGATGAAACACATCAACCAAACCTATCCACATCAGCAACAACACCCACAGAAGACATGTCAGCCACTCAAACATCTTGTCCCTGATTCCCAATAATTTCTTAAGCCTTTTAACACCAGTTCGCTCTCATGCTATAGCTATGACAGTGTCCAGAACCAGAATTCAACCTCACAAGCCTATGTGCCAACATCCATGGACTCTTTTCAGCAAACCTGTGCCAGCATCCTCAAGATTTGAGCCACTTTTCTAGCCCAGAATCCCAACCTTTGACCAGAACTTGTTATAACCTCCAGAATCCATCAAAGTCATGAGGAAAATACTAATAAATCAAAATCAACCTCAGGATTAGGCCTCAACATCCCCAACCGACACTAACATTCTATCGAACACTTGGCATCAATGCAACCTACAGTTTTATGATACAAGGCAAATCATGAATGATTGGAAGCACTTATGAAATATAACTAGAAGGATCACCACCTTCTCCATTGAACTGTTATAACATCAATTAGGTCTTGCATCCATAAATTTAGTAATTACAAGTAAATACATGAAATAACCATGACCTAAACTTATCATATAACCATTCTTATAACTAGCATAAAACCATATAAATATTAGAGATATGAAAACCATTAAATCCACATATGAACAAGTGAAAAATTAAGAGAACTTAGATTTTATTAATCATAGGAAAATCCAACCAAGTTTGGGACTTCCATGTACCACCCGACCATAGACATGGCTGAATCAAAACTCTCTTTCATCCTCTAACCCCTGTGCCATATTCCAAGCATGAATGTGGTATCTCATAGAACAACTAATCCAATAACAACCAAGGGAATCTAGAGGTTAAACCAGCTCCACCCTCATCAAACCATGATCACACCAAAACCAGTCCTTTGATCATAGCTGAACCAAACTTGGAATGCCATCAGAATCCATCACTATCCTTGAGGACTTTTTCATCTCCTTGTGTCTACTACTTTACCACAATCCAATCCTAGATCACTAGGCCGTAAACCGAGACCAGTCTATCAGGCTTTACTGCAATCCAAACCCATATCACTAGGCCCTAAGCCGAGACTTCTCCCTCAATTTTTACTATGTATCTAGCCAAAATTGGTCAAGGGATTCCTAGGCCTTTGGGAATGAAACTTGAGACCACGTCCGCCCTGGATTCCGAAATCCATCCGGCAAACCAACACTCAAAAACTGAAGTAGACATCCCAACACCATGTAATACTGAAAAAGGAAAGGCTAGGCTGGAAGCCACTATCATAACCCGGAAAAACCATACCACCAACAGGAAGAGAACCATACACCAACATGCAAAGTCATGCATGTCCAAACGAGCTGGAAAATCACACATGGAAAAGGTTACCAACAAGTATTCCTATTGAAGTTGTTGATGGGCCTATAAATTAGACATAAATTAAGGCCCATATGGCCATCCTTCAACACAATAAACCTCTCTTTTTTCATTATATAATGTATTTTTAGCTTTAATATGTTCATTAGGAAGGTTCATGGATAATTTCATATTTGTGCCTAGTATTATTTATTTTTGTAGAATATTGTGAGAACATTGGGCAGATTATGAAGATTTAGAGGAAATATTTTAGGGACTTTATCCCTACCATAGCAGGATCAATATTGGATAATAAATCAACAAAATATTCTAAAATTATTGCAAAAATTATGGAGCTCCAATGATTGAGAAAATCTAGGAATGTGTTCCCTGTCAATTAATCCATATTCCTACTATTGGGAACCAGATCCACTATTTGAGGGATTTTGGAGGGGATATGTTACTCCTTTCATCGAGAAATCTTCCTAATCATTCTGTATAAATACCAATTCAAATTTGCCTCTAGGGGTTGGTTTTTCTTAGTCTTCTTGTGGAGAACACTTGTATTTTTGTAACCCCACTTTCATTTCTTGCTGGGATGTAGTTTTATTTATGGAAATAATGAATATTGGTACCATTTTCATGTTCTAAATTTTGGTCTCCTTCATAGTACTCTGATTTTCATTGGGCTTTTCCATCCTAGTATCCTCAGAGCTATATAATTTATTCACATGCATCTCTTGTTCTTGGTTTTTCCTATTTGTGCATTTAGTATTAATTATTTCTTGTTGTAGGATTGGGTTAAATGGTTGAAGTAAGTTATTTTGCAGGATTACAGGTATGCTTTAATATTTTTAATAACTTTGGAAGGTAATAGTAATCTTTTAGCTACTTGGATTAGTTTGTTTATTCCCAAATCTAAATTTTTGGAAGTCCCTTGTGGCAAATAGTAGTAATTTTCTGCTATTTTTTAGAATATGCTAATGAGATTCAATTGAGTTGATTCCACTTGAATTAGATCATAAAAATATTCAAGTTAATAAAAAAAATTACCCCATTTCAGTTTCACTTTATTAGGTTAGGAGTTTTATAGATTAACTAGCTCACTAGTTCTCGAATCTCTAGATTTTAGACTAGTAATTTTATACTATTTTTTAGAATGTGTTAGCAACAATATTTTTGAGTGATTCCAATTGGAAGGGAGACCTAAGACATTTTACTCAATAAAAAAAATTGTCCCATCTAATTTGGATTCGGTTTACTTGGTCATCCAGTCAATTATATCTTCCCGTAGCAAATCCCGTAACTTCTTGAAGGAGCACTTTTAACTTCCTGTACCACTCTTCCGACATGTATATACTTGCCCAAATTTTATCAAAAATATCGGATTTTGTCCCTTAGGGTTGAATCATAACCCCTAGGCTCTAAATCCATGATTATGCAAGACTAAATACAACTTAGGACTTGCCTTTTTACCCTTGCAAAACATCTCAACAATTTGGGTTAATGGACAAATTTATGAATTGGATAATACAATAATGATTTTCTTGATTTTAAAATCCAATGAACTCTGTCAATGGATCTAAAATATTTCAAATTTAATGATTGATATTTAGTTCATTATCTTTAACTTATGCAATTAGAATAACTTTTCTTTCTTGCAATAGATTAAGGTTTCCATTTCGAGCATTTCCATTACAACAATTAATTCAGGATTTGATTTCATTACATTCACTCCATTACATCATGGCAGTGAAAGAAGGACACATTGTATGTTGCACATATAGTGTCGATACCTCTTAATTTTGTATGAACCCTAGGTTGATAATTAAAGTTGGTAGCCATGGGAGTTGCAACATTCTTGTTGGAATACTGAGGCTCATCACTTTTTGGCATTGTTTTCGAGGAGGTGTCAAAGTATGCATTGTTTTCTTCCCTAGTTGATTCATTTCTTTTTAATTTCTGCAAAAACAAAAAATTGATTTAGGTATATTTCAGTTCAATAAATTAAAATTGCATTGCATTAGCATTCCTATTCAAAAAAATAATCTACAACACCGACCCCCTCCCCCCCACCATTTGATCACATGTTGCAGTAAGAGCCACATCACGATTCATTTTTGCACATAGAAGAAGAGGAGGTGACAAAGGAGGTAGGAGAAATGGATGGAGATGATGACAATGAGGAAGGTCCTCTTGGATTTCCCATTCAAGATATTGATGTTAGTGTGCACATGAAAAACATCCCTCTATCTTTTCTTCCAAACCTCCATGGTATGAGGGTAGAGGATCTGGAAACCTTTCTCTTTAAACATGAAATTATTTTTAGATCTTATGGTTACATACTAAACACTCAAAAATTGTGATTATTTCTAGAAACATTGTAACATAGAGCTTTTAAATGGTTCATGAGTTTAGGGACTAATTCAATAAGATCATGGATTGATATGAAAAATATATTTCTAAAAAATATAAATATCGTGATCTTAAGGAAGAAATCTTTAGAATGAATAAAAAATAAGATGAGAGCCTTGAGGATATAATAGAGATATTCATGTATAATGTTAAGAGGGAAAAATTACATCATTTAGGATATCACACACTAAAAAACCTCCTACTTAGAAGAATTAGGGATGATTGGATTGATATTCTTGATCTCATGAGTAGAGGTGATGTATACCAATTACCATTTGAAGAAGTTTGTGGAACATGCAATCACATATCAAGAGGAAGGAAAAGAGTAAGTAAATAAGCATCAAGATTAGTAATTCAAGCTAAAAATGGAAATTTATTTGATGACTTTAAAGCATAAATTATTAGCATTCTAAGTGAACAAGTAGAAATGATAAGAGTGAAAGATGAGGAAAAATAAGGTGCTGATATTTTTATTGTCCATGTAGAATCACATTTAGTTAAATATTGCCCTTCATTACCAAGGTTGAAGGAAGATTACCAAGAGGAAAATGGAGCAATTCAATCACAAAATAAACTATGTTATGTAGCTCCAAGAGGACCATGGAAGCCTAGTCAACCTGGTATAATGCAAGAGCCTAATTCACAATTTCAAGGTCATGCACGTCCATCTCAATGTAATTGGAACAAACCCTTTCCTTGGTAGCTTTGGCCATATCAACCCCAAAACCAATCTTAGCAACAAGTTTGGCAAGGACCTTATGAGAGAAATCCACAATATCCTCAATATTATCCTCAATACCCTCCATACCTAACTCCATGTTATCCCTACCATCTGCCTACACCACAACCACAACCTCAACCACATCCATCTCAAAGACCCACTCCCACTCAACTTCTTGTACTACCATTTCCAAACCCACACAAGGTAGTAGCTCAGCCCACTTAGAATGTTGAGGTAGAACACTTCCAAACATATCTTCTTGATCTAAATGGTATTCATCTTAGATCAAGAAAGGTATTGCAAAAAAGATTCTATTGATATGATTGAAGGACAACATCCAAAAGAAGAAGATTCAAATAAGGAGACCAAAGGATTAGGGGTTTAACTTGAAGAAGAGAAGGCATCACAATCAAATATTAAGGGAGTTACATCATGTTCACCATTAGATCCTCTATTTGTTCAAGAGAATAATCAACAAAAAGAAGAAAATATGAATTTCATGGAAGAATAAGACATCCAAGATGATCCAAATTAGCAAGTGTACCAGGGGCCTCACGACTATATTGAAATATGGTTCCATACAATCATTAAGTTGCAACAACACACTCTTCTCCAACCATTCCTAATCTCATCTTAGTCAAAGAATTTGGTCTCTTACATTCAGGTACATGTCAAAGAATATGTTTTGAGCCTACACATGATTTTATCTGTCATCCAGTTATGCAAGTGGCTCCATTGGAAGTATTTCTACACATTGTATGTTGCACAAATATTGTTGATACCTCTTAAGTTTGTATGAACCCCAGTTTGATAATTAAAGCTCGTCACCTTGGGAGTTGCAACATTCTTGTTGCAATACTAAGGTTCATCAACTATTTGATCCTATTTTTCCTTCCTTGACATTTTATTTTCTTCCTTTCCCTTTGCTTGCTTTTCCTTCCTTGCTCCAAAGCTAGAGGGCTCCAAGAAAACTCTAAGTGACCAAGAGTGAGAGATAGAGAATAATGAGAGAGCTCTAAACTTGAACTGACAAAAGGTTTGAAAAAATATTGCCCACTGATCCTCATAAGCCCATTTATGAGTGAGGCCTCTAATTTCTTCATTTTCCATTATTTTCCTTCAATTTCCTCTTCACATGCAACCTATGAACTTTCACCTTACCTTTCTCATAATTTCCTTTATTTTCATAAATAAATGTGCTAAAAATGTCTTTTTTCCTTCTAATGCCTTTGCCTTAGCCCTTGCCAATTTCCTTAGCCAAAAACACACATCCATTTATGCCCACTAGGATATCTTTTCCCAACATTCAACTTGGAATAAGTGTCCCTTAAACATGGTCTTATTTTTCCTTTATTAAATTTTATAACATGAACCTTTCACCAGGGCTGTTACAGTAGGGAACTTTTTTGTAGGGAAAACAATGGCCAACATGCATAGGTACATGTCTTGGTCCAAGATGCAAGAATAGGAAGCTAGGTTCACAAGGGGATACATGCTTTATTGTACCAAGCTTAGTAATAGGAAACAATGTCTAGATCATCCCACTATTGCATATAGTAATAAATTTCAATAAAATAGAATGACAGTTTGGCTAAATTGGTTGTAGAATCGAAAATTATAAGAATTAATTTGTTTATTTAGTTAATTTTAAACCAGGACCACATTTGTTGGTATTGCAATGAGATATCTCCACATTGTCATAATTATGATGATATTCTCCGTATCGTAGTAAGGACGACGATATTCGACGAATATCACATTATAAACAAAAATCCCCTTTTGGCCGATCATTTATATTCATTGAGTTATTAATCGAATGGTCAGTCACTTTTGACTAGTCAATTTTGACTTTGTCAACTATCGTCAAAATTTTGATGGTATGTAAATTTATAAATATGTTTCTCTTAAGAGACGTTGCGACAATTTCACTATAACTACAATGGTTCTAAAAGGTTATAAGGCCTTTTTGTCGAGAAAGAAAGAAATATATATAATATAATATATATATTATTATATATATATATATATATTATAATATATATATATATATATATATAGATAATATATAATATATTATATAATATATATATATCAATTTGCATTACAAAATAGTAATAGATCTAGTACACCACTCATTTTATAACATAATCATATCATAACTTTTTAGTGGGGAAAAATGTCAAAAAAAAATACTAGGGGAAAAAATCAAGGGGATGATGGGAGATGTTATTTCCCTTATTCTAAATGTGTGGGCTTACATCACGTAAGAGTTTTAAAAGAAACAACTAAAATACATTGTAGGGAAACATGGGCACATTGAAGGGGGATTGAAGGAATATCATTCCTTGGTTAGCTATATATTCATTATTTATTGTGTTTATATTAATCACATTTGTAAAATTTTATATTGTTTTAACCTTTTTTTTATGTAGACTAATTTTGTATGATGCTATGTAATTGTAAAATCAAGCTACCCCCCCTAGTCAGTGTTCGAATGCCACAAGTAGTAGTATAAATGATGTTGTACAAGCTGAGGAACGTGGAGAAAATATTGAAGTTCAAGTTAATGATCCTATGGAAGAAGTTGACAATAATAACATAGTTCAAGATGATGGGACAAATGAATTGATCCAAGACTTGTTCACTCGACTAGTCAATTATCAGAATGAGGAAAATGATGATAATATTCTTGATGAATCTCTGTTAGAAAGGAAACGACACCACTTTACGAAGGCTCAAGGCAAAATCTTCTCTCTTCTACATGATTGATGGTGAGCTTAAAATGGTTAAACAATAGTTTCTCAAACACTTGTATGACACATATGCTAAGGTATGTAATATGTTTTATCACATATTGTACATAAAGGTTTATTTTTTCCCTTTCTTTATGTTAATTAATGTGTAAAATAAGAATCAAATATTTATGATTAATATTACTTACACTAACTAGTGATTTTTTATGTTATAGATTGCTAGGTGAAATTATGTTACCATCGCCAAATATTTTACCTTACTGAGATTTATATGCCATTACGAAATAAATTGGAGCAGAGTATCAAGCTATAGATGCATGCTCTAATGATCATATTTTATATTATGGAAAGCATGCATCAAAAAAAGTTGCCCATAATGTTAGAGTAGTAGATATCGAACCCGATCAAATAACAAAAAAGGTGCCTCAAAAGGTTCTTTTCCATTTTTCCAATAATTCCACATTTGCAGTGATTTTTCATGTACAAAGCATAGCACAGTTTATGGATTACCATGCATGAAAGAGAAGTGGAGAGGGTGTTCTTCAAATTCCTACAAATGGTTATGATTTAGGGAAATAAAGGGAAAATGCTCGTTTTATAAAGATGAGGCTCATAATGTTAGGATTTCATCGGTAGTTGATGGTTTTAATCCATTTGGAGATCTCAAGTCCATTTACTCAATGTGGCCAATTTTTGTTATAAAAAATAACCTTACTCCTTAGATTTGAATAAAGAGAGAGCACATAACGTTGACAATGATTGTTATAGGTATTTCTTTACAATAATTTTTTAAATGCAACATTTTCATTTCTCTTGTGTATTTCGTAATGTGTTATATTTGTTTATTTTCTTATATATATACATATCATGGTAGTAAGTATATGTAATTACAAACAATTAGGTAACTACCAAGTTAAACATATGAATGTATATATCGAGCCTCTTATCAACGAGTTACTAAAGTTATGAGTCAACATCACTATGTATGACATCTGTAAACCAGTAAGGTAGAGGAAATTTGAATTCCATGGAATACTTGTATGAACAATTCATGATGCTCCAAGACTAACATATTTTGGTGGTAATGTTCCAATATTTCACTTTAATAATATATAATTATTTGAAGATACAATGCATGTTTTTTAAATAATTGCTTTATATAATTGACATTAATACATTAAAGGAACTATGGAATCCACCTCAAGATAATGAGCTTCATCTCTATGTTTGCTAATAAAAGCATTAGGTAGCATGTAGAATCCCAATGAGGCATCAATTAATGGCTCGTCATTGAATATGGATGGATTGATAGGATTGCAGTGAGCCATTTCATACATGGGTGCAGTACTGTGACCCATTACATACTTTGGAATATCTCTTAAATTGTTTGTTTGCATGGGTTTCCTTGTAACAGTGGTTGTCATGTTATGCATTACATGAATGTTCTCTAGGGGGTGCAGTGTTGCCATGTACAATTGAATCATGGGTTGGTGGGGCAATGGAAAGAGGACCTCCACCCCCATTTCTCCACCTTAGTCACCCCATATACAAATAGTAAATGACCTATTTATTATTGTTAGATAGTTGATTAATGTTAGTAAATTACACAAGTCATAAATGTTGGGTTTTTAAGTAATCATATGATTCATGATGTCTATGTAGATGAAATGGTCCATTGTGAGACTTTGATATTGTAGCGGGGTGCTAATTCTTGCATAAAATGGTATCAATGTAAGAAGAGCCTATGAAATGGGAAGAAGAAAATAAAAATGAGGAAGACAATATTATGTTAGTAGAGGATAAGACGGTGTTGCATAAGGAAACGTTTTTGCTAAACTTTTTGGAAATATAACTAGTTCCAGTCTTCATAATTGTTGTTGTACTCATTTCAACATGTAGTCTATGTAACAAATAAGAGAAGAAAAGAAAAAGTTATTATTTTAAATCATGGGTTTCATGCTCATTATTGATGGTATTGTACGTAAAAGCATGTTCGTTATTATTCTAGGGTTTTTTTAGGTCATATGAGTTATTATCATGAGTCAAGAAAGTCAAGATCATGTTTATAAGACCTTTCCGGGAAAAATGTAATTGGATAAAGAATTATTTTGAGCTTAGAAAATCCAGGAAACTCCAAAAGTAAAATTTGGACCTAGCAGCTTTAGGTCAGCCTAAAGGGGGCAATTCAACCCTTTAGAAAAGTTATAAATACAAGCACTTTGACCTCATTTCTGTCTCACTCACTCACAAGTTCAATTTCAAGAAGGAAGTTTGACCTATAGTTGGGAAGCAAGAGAAAAAGATAGAAAAGGTCTAAAAGAAGAAAGGAAGGAAGGAAATCTTGTTTTTGGGCTCACTCTCTCACACACATATGAAGGATTAGGGTTTATGCAACTTCCAAGAAGGTTGAAATCGCAGGTCTGAGTTGTAGTATCAAGTAGCTGCGAGAGAAAGATATTTTGTTTTAACTTGGTTGACCTTGGAAGACTTCTTGAAGGGTTGAGTTAGATTTTCTACAACATCTATAGGGCTCAAGTTGTAGGTCGAAGTAGTAGTACTGAAGCTAGAAAGTCTAAGTTTCAATGTGAAGTTGTTTAAGGCTGGATCAGGGAAAGACTTGACTAGAAAGGTTGACTTGGTACTTGGAGGAGGATTTGGTCTAGGGATTGGCTCTTCGTTGTCTCTTTTGAAGCATATTCTATAAGAAGAGAAGATTTTTCCAATTTCCCCTTGGAGGGTTTTTTTCCCTTGTTGAGAGCCTAATTTATGTCCTCTGTTGCTACTATTTTTTTTCTTGATATTTTTTTGATGAAAGGATCTAAATAAATAACACAATAATACTAACTAAATTCACA
>APFE030921869.1:0-13322 GCA_000404065.3 Pinus taeda
TATCTCAAATAAGATATCAATTCAATGTTATTCATGAAGAAGTATCTGACAAAGAAATCGTAGTTGTGGTAATGAGTGGTATGCTTGAATGTTGGGATTATTTTGCAGCAAGCTATAGTGGCAGATAAATTGCACCTATCATGGACAAGATATGGGTTGCTTTCACTCAAGAAGAAACAAGGATCCTATCTAGAGGAAATATTTTAAATTGCGGTGAAGATTCTCACACTTTTATAAACCACTCAAAGAATAACAAAGGTAGAAGAAATTTTAGAATATTTCAAAGAAATGCAAGTAGAAGACCTAATTCAAGTCCTACTTTAAGAAGGGGACCTGCTCCATAAAGAATACCTCCTCCATCTCAAGAAAGGAGAGGCATGAAAAATATCCAATGCTTATGTTTCCAAGCATATACTCACTATCAAAACAAGTGTCCTTGATGGAATGAATATCAAAGGAATAATTATCAAAAGAATGATTATCAAAGGAATGATGATCGAAAAAGGAAAGGGAAGCACCGTGCTTCCGCAATTGACCTTAAAGAATCCTCACATAAGAGGAGGTATATAAAGAGATATTTTGATGAAGAATATTCATTTTATTCTACTTTTACATGTTCCATTGCATATCATGATGAAATTTGGTTGGTGGACAATGTTTCCTTTGGGCACTTGATTGGAAGTTGTGAGAATATCTCTGAATTGGTTGAAAAGAAGATAGTTCAAAGGTCTGAGATTGGAGACAATGGAAAGTATGAATTCAAAGGAATTAGTTCATCATCCTTCCAATTAGAATCGGGAGGTAATGTCTTTATTAACAATATTTTATATGTTCCTAGTTTGAAGAAGAATTTGTTGTCTATTTCACCTCTTGAAGACAAAGGGTATAGAATGTGGCATTTGGAAGGACAAGTTCGATTATGGAAGAAGGAATTCTCCTTTGAATTTTCCAATGTCATTTTTGTATGAATTGGAGGCCTATATCATCTCCTTGGACACTCAACTCATGTCTTGATACACAATACATCTTATTTTTGTGAACTATGGCATCAAAGGTATGCTCGTGTTCATTATAAAGATTTGTCTAGAATGAAGTATTTTGTTAAATGTGTACTAAAAATCAAGATTGAACATGATGGAATTTGAAAAGGATGTTCTCTTGGGATAAATTTCAAAAGATGATGTACTAGCAGTGATAGTAGATCCAAAAGAATCTTGATCTCATACATTTTGATGTTTGTGGACCTATGTCTAAAAGGTCCTTTGATGTTCATTGGTACTATGTTACTTTCATCGATGATTACTCTCGTAAAACATGGACTTACTTGGTGAGATCCAAGGATGAAGCATTTGAAAAGTTTTGGGAAATCAAGGCACGGGTTGAAAATTCTAGAAGAAGAAGGATCGAGACTTTAAGGTCTAACAATGGAGGATAATATGTATCCAATGAGCTTATTGGTTTTTGCAAGGATGATGGAATTAAGAGGGAGTTGATAGTTCTCTACTATTCTTAACAAAATGAAATTTATGAAAGGAAGAATAGAACTATTATGGAAGCTTCCAAAGCCATGCTTCATGATCAAGATTTTTCGATGCTTCTATGTGGGGAACCTTTAAAGGCAATTGTTTATGTTCAAAATAGATGTCCACATCGAATCTTGGATTACAAGACTCCTAAATAAGTATTCATAGGTGAGAGAACCAATGTTGAACATTTAATAATATTTGGCTATCATATTTATGTCCATGTTCCCAAGGAGAAAAGGAAAAATTTTGAATCTTTTGGGAAGCAGGTAACTTTTGTTGCCTAAAGTGAAAATTCAAAAGCCTTCAAGGTCTTCTTATTAGGAAAATGTTCTATTGAAACTTGTAGTGATGTCATTTTTTATGAGGATGTTTCTTTATGGAAATAAAATGGATCACACTTGGACTATGATGATGAGATTCAAGTGGCTCCTAAGAATTTGGAATCAAGATCCAAAGATATCAAACCTATGGAACAATATCATCATGAGTATTTTGATGATCCACATTAAGTTGTTGAATCACCAAGATCAATTATACCTGAGACTGGAAAGAGATCTACTTGGCTTAAAAGAGCTTTGAAAGGAGCTGAAGGAAATGCAGCACCTCATGGGACCTTAAGAGAAAGCAAGAAGTCGAAGAAGCATTCAGGTTATGCAACATTGATGAGTAAGATAATTATTAAACATCATTTTGTTGCTTTAGGAAAAAGACTATCATTTTGAATCTCTCTCTATCCACACGTGTTATGAAGCATTACCATGCAGAATTTGAAACTAAATCATACCAAACAATGTGGAATTTCTAGACCTTATGGTACAAAACCTTGATTTTGGTTGTGTTCACAGTTTCTTAGTCACTTCCTGCACATACGCAAGGAAGACCATTATTATATGCGCAGAAGTAGACATTGTCTTCCACTATGTCCTGCGAACATGACTTGAAGTACATAAAAATAAAAACAAAAGTCTAGAAGCGTTGTTGGTAGCATTTATCCCAACCAACAAGGTTCGAATGAGTTCTTATTCAGTGTTGGTCCCTCCCATCATGGAGTAACTCCCCTTCCTTTGTGGTACATCTATCCCACTAATAGTGGATCTCATCCCTTGGAGAATGGATCCATAAATTCTCATCCTTGGCTTGTAAAGCCATTACAGGTCTAGGGTTTGAGAAAGGATTGTTGGAAGTAGGTTTATGCTCTTGAGATTGGGTTGGAAGGCTTGTCTTGCAAGGGAGAGGGTTGAAGATTGTAGAAAGGGATTGCTACATCAAGGCTACATGGTTGTAAGGTTTTTCTCCATTTTTATGGATATAAGCAATTGTTATTTCTCAGTTAAATCTCTATTGATTTGATTTGTAGGATTCCTCGATCACCTACATGATTTTTGGTTGCATAATTGATTAGTTTTCTTTGTATAATTTCTTAAATTAGTTCATCATCTCTTTGATTATATCCTGTATGTTTTGATCTCTTGTTTGTCTATGACTTTGCAGATATCTGTCAAAACATTGTGGAGAATATACTAGGAGAACGACAGGCAATTTGGAGCATTAACAATCATGTGATCGAAATATTTAAGGGAATTCATCAATTAGCTCACTAAACTGATAAGAGGCCTCTTTCATTCTATTGCTTTCAAATGATCAGAACTTAGAGAAAGGTACACATTACTGTGTGTTTGTTACTAGGGTTCTTATAAGCATAGGGAGATCACTCTTGTCTACAAGAGGAATTTTTCCTCATCAAAAATTACCAACTCCGCTGGGGAATTGTTTCAATCTCTATCTTTGTCCTTGTTTGATATTTTCAACTTGCTACACAAGCCTTATTTGAGTGTTTGGAAAGTTTAAAAATTTGGATTTTGGGTTGGATTTGGTTTATTTTTGTTTTTTCTTGAATTTCCCTATTGTGTGCACTTTTACTTTAGTCACAATGCACATATCTGCGCACTTAACCTTTAGCAACAGGGCACATGCACTCTCGTTAACTCCAAACGCACATGCCTGAAACTTTTGAAAAAATCACTTGTTTCCTCTTCAAATCCCAAAAAATTGATTTTTTCCTATTGTTTTACACTTGTTATAACCTTTTGTGGGTATTTCTCAGTTTGATTGAATGCTATTTTAGTATTTTTCTTGCGATTAGTCTTATTTTGCAAATTAGGGTTGAGACTTGCCCTATGAATGGTTGACCTATCAAGAGAAAGATTTGGTTTTCCTATTGAGTTGACTATCTATCTTTCTTCTGTCAATTAAATCAAGTTTTTATTCCATATTACTCTTTTGCAAAATTTGATTTTGAATGTAAAAGTGAATGATTTATAGGATTAGATTTAGTTTGTGAAAATACTTCGTATGCTAATTTTGCAATGAAAAATCATTTTTCATCTATCTGTTGGAAGTGTTTATGAACTGAATTAGTGACTACAAGTAAAGTTGTAGCATTCAATTAGGGAAAAAAAATATTAGTCATCATTGGTTTCTTCTTGCATTGTTTGAATTTTTTGAGTGCTTGTATGAAAAGAAAGATTTTTTGGTTTACTTGTATTATTTGTAAAAATGAAGATTTGAAATTATTTTCAATATTCAGATCATTTGAAAATGGTTAGTTGCATTTTAGGGAAAAGATTGTAATGGGATTTTGATTTTTTGTTTATATTTCAGTTGAAAAAGTGAAAAAATATTTCCCTACCATAGATAGATTTTCATTGAAACAAAAAGATCATATCATCATTTTCAATTGCATTAAGATTGTGTCAGGTCATAATTTTCATCAAGTTTCACATCCATTACCTTTTCATAACAACGGCCATTAAAATCAATGCTAATTAAGATCAATCTAGAAAGTTGTATTCTTAGGGATCTTTAACACCTAAAGTAGATTAATTGTAGGGCTTTGGAATAGGGAAGTGAGTAAACTTTCCAAAGTTGCAAACAAGCACTTGAATCTTTCGATAGGGAGATAAATTCAGTTATTTCAGTTTTTCTCTGGGAAGCTCCCCTTACAAAGGAGTCAAGCATGAGATCATATCAGACCTGGTGAAGTGATTGTACCCACTTCATTGGCTATGATAGAGTGATTTAGATGTATTACAATGGTTCCGAAAGGTACTTATGGTCACTTGAAAGTAAACCTCCAATTAACCATGTTGAGGAGCTTTCAAGGGGATTGAGCTTTGTTACTTTTCCCTTGTGTGTACGTCCAATCTATGAATATCCCCCCCAGGTAGAATTGTTGTAGTTGGTAACCTTAGTGACCATAATCCTAGGACTATTACCTGAGGTGACGATAGAGGGAAGGTCATGTTGTACCTGGAACAGACGTTGACTAGACCCACTTGGACTTTTTGGAGGGTAATCTTCGCTTGAGATGGCATAAGTGAAGTTACCTGCACCAGATCGTTTCATTAAACAGGTTGTCAGGGTAACTAGTTCCACTCACTCATATCTACAACCACTTTTCAATTTCATTTCTATGACATTGGATTTCATTACCAACTAGTGATTTTATGGTGAAAAGCTTGTTTGCAAGGTTTGAATCCTTAGATTTTTTAGCATGTTTTAATTGTTTGTTTTCACTTTTTAGAGACCTTAGGATTGGATTGTGAATATTTTTTTATTTTATGATATTTTTTAATCTTGGATAAATCACCAAGAAAATCATGTAGAATGCGAGGTCAACCTCCTGAATATACACCAAGTCAGTTGGAAAAGATAAAAACAGAAAGGTCAAAGTCAATAGGATCAAAAGCCTAATATGAACCTGAAACATCAACGATTTTACATTCTGAGACAATAGAAACTGAATTGAATCCAACACAATAAGTAGAATCAAGTTTAGTTCACTCTGGTCTCGAGATTACCGAAGTAGTTCATACAAAATCTAACACTAATGAAGTTTCGAACACTGAACTTACCGAACCAATGTAGAACATCCCAAATTTGAACTTTCTCAACCTGAATAACCTTTGGCTGTTATAGCTCTTACGCCTGAGCCACCTTGACCTCAAAGGAAGCTGATAGTAATGACTTAATTACCTCCTAGGTTAATTAGTATTGAAGATGTTACAAAAGAAACAAAGATGCCTCATTCTCCATTTACCCATGCTTAAACTTTTAACCCAAGAGTTACATTCTCTCCTTTCCAACCTGACCCTTGGTATTCCACAACTTTGAGTTTTTTAGGTCATAATTTCTCACCACCACGAATTCCTTTTTATTCACTACAAGTAACTATGTCAGAAATTCCTATTGGGAGTGAACTTATTAACTCATCTCTGTTTACCAGCTCCCCATAATCACTATTGTATGGTGGTCCATCAATTCCTCCTGGGTTCCAATCACTTACTTGAACTTTTTCAAGAGCTACTTCTTCCCCTCAACCTTCTACTTTGTCATCTGATTTATCTACGTCTATTGATCAGAGCATGACTTCCATGCTTGAAGCATTTATGGTATCCGATCAACATATTCATATGGTGTCTAATAATTCAATTAACCCTCAAGTAACCTTGACTAATGTTTATTACTAGGTTGGGGGCAAGCCACCATATCCTCCACCTAGAGGACAACCTATTATTGGGGGTCAATCTTTTACCAGAACCTATGGTCAGATACCTCAGCTGGACCTTGGTCAACCTGTTGTAAATTAACCTTTAATTGGTACTCCTTTTCACGGAATGAACATAATTTGGAATCCTTCCTTTAATCAACAGTATCGTCCAGGTGCTCCACAAGTGCCACTTTATCAACCTGTTCAATCTATTGGACAAGCTATACCTTAGATACTTGTTCCAGGTATTGTTGTACTTGTCCAACAATCTGTATAGGGAATTCCTCAAACAGTGGTCGAACAACCTATCCAAGGAATTTGCCAAACACCTGTTCAACAACTGATTCAACGACCTATTTAGAGTTTGCCACAAACCCTTGTTCAAACAATTGTTTCACAATTGGTTAAAATTTCTCCTCAAACACTTATTCCATGAGTATCATAAATGACTGTTCCAGTAACCCCTCAAATATTTGTCCCTAAGACTACTCAAGCAATCTCACAGGATTCTTCTTATCAAATTGTTCCTCCAGTCTAGTCTATACCACAGATTCTTGTTGGTCAACCCATTGTTGGAATAGGGCAAACACATTTTTAAGGTCAAGCTTTCCAAAGCCCATCTTTTCAAGGTCAAACCTACTAGGTTCCACCTTTTCAAGGACAATTTTTTCAAAGTTTGCCTTATCAAGGCCAAAATTTCCAAAACCCACCTTTTCAAGGTCAATTTATTCAAAGTCAACCTGTTCAAAGTCAATTTTTTCAAGGTCAACCTTTGCAAGAGAAACCTGTACAAGGGCAATATTACTTAGGTCAAATGGGTCAAGCTCAACCTTTCTAGAGCCAACCGTACCTTGATCATACTTATCAAGTCCTTATTCAACCTCAACCAAGTATGGTTCATACTGTTTACCGTGGTGGAATTCCAATTCCAACTGCTTAGGCTATTCGAGGATATCTTGGATATCTGCCTCGAGGGGTTGGTCTTAACCCTCAAGATTATCAAAATTTACCGCAAGATCCTAGCTAGAAGTTACCATTTATTATAACACTATATCTACCAGATTTATCCCGATTAACTAATGATCCCAAATATTACTATCCTTTTTGGTCGGTGATTCCTACCAAGTGACATACCTAAATTTGAAAGGAAATTAGGAGAGGATCCATCCAATCATGTGATGATGTATCATCTTTGGTGTGCATCGAATTATTTAATCAATGATTCCATCCATCTACACCTTTTCCAATGAACTTTAACCAATTTGACAGCTCAATGGTACATTGAGATACCTCGTGCCTCTTTCCATAACTTTAACTCCCTGGAAATAACATTTTTAACCCACTTTCAACTACCAATCTATTATGGTATTGGCATCGAACTATTGAGTTCTTTAAAAAAATTTAAGTCAACTCATGTCTTCGATCATAACCATGGATGGAGACATAGACATCACTTAGTCAAAGTTTTCATTCCATATCAAATTTTAGTTGAATGGTTTACAAAGTATCTTCTTCCCATTATCATAGAAGATGTTGCAATGGGAGGTGTTGTCACGAAAGAGAAAATAATTTATCGTGCCCAGTACTTAGACTTGCTCTACATTCAATCTGGGACTCTATATGAAAAAATATTGAATTTAACATGCGCTATGTGTGAACCAATTATTACATCTCCTATAGGATCAGGATCTAATTTCGTTGATCACATTATAGGTATTTTTAGCCAACAATCTAAAGGAAAAAAGAAAATTTCTAAAAATACTGAGACGTTGGCCATACAGGATACACCATCTGAAAGCCTTCCTCCAAAAACTATTTCCAAGATCAATGTTGTATAATCATCTACTGGCAAGACGAAATCAACCAAAAATAAGAAGAAGGGGAAAGGAAAATTGAAACAAAATGTTGGTCCAAAGGAGAAACCTGCTAAAACTGAGCCTACTGACTAAAATCGGAAATTCCCACATCGGGTAGAGGTTTCTAAATTCATTAAAGGTTCTCCAACTCCTGTTATTTTGAAGGATCCATTTCCTTCTCAAGGTAGAAAAATAGTTTCTCATAACACATCTTCCTCTTACACATCGCAAGATATCGTCATGGTGTCTTCGCAAGAAGTTTTGGTAGCTACAAGATCCAAATATTACGAGTCTTAGTGTCACGTCAAAAATGGAAATGAAGCTAGTTCATCTAGCCAACCTTCCAATTCAATTCCTCCTTCTCTTTTTGAATAATTACAGTTCAAGAAGCCAAATCCTGATATCATGATCCTACCACCTCCCAAAAGTGTGCTTCGGAAATCAGCTTTCAACTTGCATGTTAAAGTTGCGCAAAATTACAACATTGTTGAATACCCGACAATGTCTCCTTCTGCAATGTCAACTCTGGAAGTATTACAAACATGCACAACACAACGAAGGATTTTATTGTCAACTATATGAACTTTTGATCCACAAGATTCTAACTTAATTATCTTTGATCTTGAGAGTCATATATTAAGATTCCTCATCAACTAGCAATTCAAATTCTAGATTTTGTTAAAACTAGACGAATATTTCATACGTTTGTTGATGAAGGAGCTTCTATGTGCATTATGTGGATTTCTTTTTGGAAATATTTTGGTTCTCCAATCATTAATCAATCACTTACCACTCAAAAAGCCTTTTATGGAAGAGGTTTTTATCCATATGGCATCCTAAATGATTTTCCCATAGAGCTAGAGGGAAAAATGGTCACAATCAAAGTTGAGGTTATAGATGCTCAGCTATATTACAATATTTTGCTTGGTCAAATTTGGACCTATTCTATGTCATCAGTGGTATCATCACTATTTTGAATGATAAAATTTCCTCATAGGGGAAAAATTGTCAAGGTAGACTAGTTGGCTTACTACACTTCAGACCCTAACTCTGCAGGTACCATACCTTTTTCGGAAAAATGAATTCTGCTTCTGAAGATATTGGTGTTGGTTTACTCAAAGACTCATCATTGATGGGACCCTTTGTGATGCCTCCACCGAATTTTCCTTCTAATTTTTCTGAGGTAAACATGATTAAATCAAGCACTATGAAATCTCTTGATCTGTGGATAGTGCCTTTAGAGTCTGAGTTATTTTCCTATGGAAGTTAGATGCCTTTGAGCCCTTTTGAATTTTCTTATCGAGCAGTAAAATCACTTTCTGGCCCAGCTTGTACAAATATTGATCGAGTGGATACGATCAATTAAGATTATTTTCCTTTGCCTTGGTTAGAACCAGTTTCATTCTTTGATCCTTTCAATCATATGTTTCTGACTGATGAAAGTATCATGGAAGTTATGACTTCAGACAAAATTGCATGGAACGATCAACATCATCGTTCATCGTTTCTACCTAGCCCTGACAAAATTAAGAAATTTTTTTATAATATGTTTTCACCTGAGATAGTAAATAGTCAAGAATCACCCATTTCAATATTTCACTCTGAATCTGAAAGAAATTTGGGGAATATATCTGTGACCATTTTCATTGACATCTCAGTTAAAATAGGGATTGTTGAAAATATTCATATAGGGGTCTCATTCTCAATCGAAGAAAGTCAAACATATAAGGCCCTATTTCAAGAATTCTATGACATTTTTTCCTGTTCCTGTGAGGAAATGCCAGGAATTGATCCAAGTATTGTAATACATGAAATCAAGACTTACCTGGATGCCAATCCTGTTAGACAATGATTACGTCCAATGCATCCAAGAAAATATGTTGCGATTAATGCTAAGGTCGAGAAACTGCTCAAAGTGGGTTTCATCTACCCAATTCCCTTAACTAATTGGGTATCCAATATCGTGCTCGTTAACAAGAAACAAGGAATCATTAGAGTATGTGCCGACTATAGGGACAATTATCCTACTCCCTTTATCGATCAAATCATTGATGAATGTGCTGGAAATTAAATATTTTCATTTATGGACAGATTTTCCATCTACATTCAAATCAACATACTCCCAACTGATCAACATAAAACCGCATTCATTTTCCCATGGGGGACTTTTCCTATCGAAAACTCCCTTTTGTTTTAAAGAATGTAGGTACAAATTTCCAATGGGCTATGTCTTATGCATTTCACGATATCAAGCATATTGTGCAGTCGTATTTGGATGAATTGTCAGCTCATTCACTGAGACGGGAAGACCATTTAATGCATTTGAGAGCAATTTTTATCGGATGTCGCTATTACAATATTTGCTTGAATCCACATAATTATTTTTCTGTGTGCAATCGAGTAGATTTCTAAGGTTTCTTGTTTCAAAGGAATGCATTTTTGTCAATCCATTAAAGGTTGAGGTTATCTTGAATTTAACTCATCCTTCCAATCTATGCCAACTCCAAAGTTAAAGAAAACTTTCTACGTCAATTTATCTAGAACTATGCTAAGTTGATAAATGGTTTTACTCAATTTTTGAAAAAGGGCATCCCATTTATCTGGGATGAAGTGGCTCAAAAATCCTTTGATGCACTTAAATATGTGTTGACCAATACATCGTTGTTGCATCCTACCGATTATCATCAAGATTACTTTTTATACTTAGCAGCGTCCGATGCCATGATTGGTATGGTCCTAGTTTAGGAAGATGAGTCAAATGGAGAAATTGACCTTGGCAGCTATTCAAGTTGTCCAACATTTCTGTCACTACATTTTGTTGTGCAAAACTATTGTAATTTCTGATTGCAACCCCATGATTTACATTCTTACTAGAAAATTGTGGGGGGGGCGGGGGAAGTATTCTAAATGGATAGTCATCCTGCAAGAATTCAATTTGGAATTCATTAAATCCAAATCTAAGAAATCATTAGTATTTTATAAATTGTTGTGTGACTTTCCCCGTGTTGAAAATGAAAATGTGGCAGAATATTCTCTTCCAGATGAATCTCTCTTTCTAATCAGTACTTTAGATCCCTAGTACAGAGATATCATCATTTATCTCCAAACCCAAACATTTCAACCATAACTGAGTTTAACTGACCGTTGTTAAATCCAGTACCAATCCCAACAATACAATATTTTTGGAAACATGCTTTATTGTCATGGTGTCGATTCTATTTTTCGACGATGCTTAGCTCATGCAGAAGTCGAAAAGGAATTGAATGACTACCATTCTAGAGCTTGTGGTAGCCATATGTCAGAATTTTCCACTGCTCAAAATATCCTACATGCATGGTATTTCCGGCCTTCTATGTTTAAAGATTTTGTAACTATGGTCCAAAAATTCCATAATTGTCAAATTTAAGATCGGAAAATGCATGCACATCCAGCTCCTCTTCACCCAATCATTTTTGTTGATACTTTCACTAAATGGGGCATTGACTTTCTTACATGTAACCCACACTCAGTCGGGGGGCATGGGTATGTTATCCTTATGGTAGATTATTTTACAAATGGGCCGGGGCGATGCCTACATACAAGAATGACGGTGAAACAAAATCCATTTTTGTGTTTAATCATGTAATTTTTTGGTTTGGAGTACCACAAACTATCATCACGGACCATGGTATCCATTTTCAAAATTATATGATGATCGATATTACCACCAAGCTAGGCCTGTGCCATGACTGTTCTATCCCATATTACCTGTAGCAAATGGACAAGTGGAAGTCTTTAACAAGGTTTTAACCACCATAATTAAACAAATTATCAAGACTCATAAACGAGAACGACATCTAATGCTACATCTAGCCTTGTGGGCATACAACACTACAGCAAAAACTTCAACTTGTTTTACTCCTTTCTAACTTGTCTACAGCATGGAAGCGGTTCTATCGATTGAATGTGAGATATCGTCTTTGAAACTGGCAATTGAATTATTACCAGCTACTTCTGCTAAGAGGAACACTTTTTGTACTTAGCATGTCTTGATGAGACTCATCATGATGTTGCATTAGCTAGTTAGGCCCAAAAGAAATAAGTTAAATCACAGTATGATTAGAATTCCAAACCTCATTCGTATGCAGAAGGCAATTTAGCCTTGGTCTATGATCAAGAGCACGATAAGTTAGGTGTTGGAAAATTCAAGCCTATGTGGCATGGCTCTTATATTATAAAATGTGAACTAGCAAAAGGGGCCTATGAACTACTGTATTATGATAGAGTTCCTCTGGGAAAGCCCAGAAATGGTCTTTACCTAAAGCAATACTATGCTTAGATTTTTTGGTGAAACATTTTTATATTATTGTACCATAATCTTTCATATGATAGCTTTTAGCAGTTTTGCGATTTTTCGCTACTTCTCTTGCTTATCTTGTGTTACACTTGATTTGGAGATGTCTACATTCCCCCAGACTTACATTGGCTTCACTGATGGCATTATTCGTAGTACTCGGAATTTTCCTTCCGCATCTTGGGTCATTTATTCATCCACAGATGAGTTAGTTTTTATTCATGGGATATGCCTCGATCGAATAATGAACAATATTGAAGAATACAACATGGTGATTGAGTTATTATCTGATTCCATTGCATTTGGCATTCATCAATTGATCGTTAGGTTAGATTCACAACTCGTGGTATTACATTTGAATGGATTTTATTCAGTTAGAAGTGCTTCCATGTTAAGGATGTTTTTGCAGGTTCGTCTCTTGGAACAATAATTTCATTATATTGAGTATCAACATATTCCGAAAAGTTTAAACACATTAACAAATTCATTAGCTAATTATGTGTTAAATTGGCACTTGTAAAACATTTGTAAAGAAATCAATGCAATATTCATTCACATATTATACAAGAGACAATATAAACTTTGAAACAGGAATTGATATGATTATTTTTTTTATGTACATTAGTTTTTAAAATGTTAGTGATTTGCATGTTGAATTAATAGTGTTGATTCTGCATCATGCCCTTTTTTTAAAAGACTTATTTTTTACTTTAAATTTTCTAATGTATTAAGTGTGAATAATTATTTTCTAAATTTAACAATTTTTGAAGTGGTCTTATTCTTCATATTTTCTTGTTTTTCTTTTATTTTTTTATTTTTGTAGTGAGGACTTTATTTTTTTGCATAGTTAAAAAAGAAGGTCTATATTTTAAAGTTTCAATATTCGATATATTTATATATCGTTAATTAATTTTTTAATGCACATCAAATAATTGTCTCTAAAGAAACAATAATTTTTAACAAGCTACATAAAAATAAACATTTTGAACATAAATATAACTAAAAAATTACACATTTTGATAATTTTGTGTTAGAAATGACATGTCAAAATCACAATT
>APFE030921872.1:0-12623 GCA_000404065.3 Pinus taeda
TTCCATCTTTATAGTTTTGAGTGGTAGGCTTCCTGGTTGCCATAATTTTGCTTTCCATTTTTCTTGCTAACCTGAATGCCTTCTCCAATGAATTAGGTTCCCAAAGGTGAACCTCATGTTGGATATTATCCTTTAAATTACCTATGAACACAACAATCCTATGCTCCTGTGGAATATCTTTTACCCTTATGTTCAATTTTTGGAAGTCCTCAATCTGCTCCATCATTGAACCCTTTTGTTTGAGACTTATCAATTGGCTGAAAAAGGTGTTTCTTTTTGTATCGTCATAATGTGCTGTCATTTCTTCCGTAAAAATTGCCCAAGTGACAATTTGTTTATGAGAGCAAAGCCATCAATACCATACAAACTAATTTGGTTCCAAATATAAAGTTGCAATATGTACCTTTTATGTGTTTTGCACATTATGGAGATCGAAAAATTGCTCCATCTGTAGTATCCATGTTGCGGGATCCTTGCCATCAAACTTCCTCATATCGATTTTTGGAATATGGTGGTTCTTCGATCCAACGTTAGAGTCTATGAAATCATGATTAACATGTATTTTGTTCTCATCATGAGTTTATTTTACTACCCTTTCACCATTAGTAAGCATTTCTTGTAGAAACTTTGTCAAATCTGTCTTCAAATCTTCCATGCCTATCTTCAAATCTTCCATGCCTGTCTTCAAATCTTTCTTCAAATCGTCCATCTTAGCTTCCACGTCATTCATCTTAGCTTCCACGTCATACATCTTAGCTTCTACATCTTTCTTTAAACCATCCATCTTAGATTATGTTACTTCTTGTGCGAGTGACATTTGTTGCACTTGGTCTTGTAATTTTGATATATCATGTTGCATTTCTTCCTCTTCTTCATGAGTCATGCTAGAGCTTTCAGGTTACTTACTAGGTGTTTTCATTTTCTTTCCTCGAGGCATCAGTTACCAATAATAATGCTTTACTATGCCCTTTGAATTCCTTCAAACTAATTTTTCAAACCAAGCTTATGAAAAAATTAAAAAAACTACACACCTTTTTTCACTTTGTAGAAGCTCAATATTGAATCTAATGTATCTCTGTCATTTCGGATCATCTAGTTCTAAAATTGTGGCCTGCAGTAGCCCTCTGCGTCCTCTTTCCAATGCCACCAGTCTCATCAAATTTAGATTCTCCAAGAAAGAGTTATGCACAATCTCCCAAGATGACTTGATTATATACCTTTTCAGAAGAGTGAACTTGTATGAAGTGCCACATGTCACTATTTGACCTTCCAATCTAAAAAATATACACAAGAAGCTACAGTTCATCCTCTTTCTGTAACTTCCTACGAAATTTTAATCTAATGCTCAAAACAAAACATATGAATATTTTCCCCAGGTCACCTGTTTGGAATGTAATTCGAGAGTCTGCAAAAAGGTCAACTTCCTCATATCATATCTCCACAAATATAGCGCAAAAAGCTCTGAAATTCGGACCCGAGGTTCAGAACAATTTCGGCCCAAATGGGGTTTTTTTGTAGCATCTGAAACGTCGCAGAAAAAAGTTATAGCACAAATGCCACGATCACCTGTTTGGAGCAGTGAAACCCTAGAGTCCAAAGCTTTGATACCAAATGTTATAAAACCAGCTCACAAAAAGATAGAAAAGATAGATGAGCGCCTTACAATTCAGCCTCTTCGAGGAGGAAACCTCCTTTACATTACACAAACGAACAATTATTTGATGTTATAAATGACAAAACCTCCTTTCTATATATAGGAGTCCAAGGGGTCACAATATAACCAAGCCGATCTAACAATAATAATATAAGGGCACAAAAATAACAATAGAGGGATTCTATGGGGCATAGTAATAACAATATGGGGACAATGGGGGCACAATAATATTAATAAGGGATACAACTACAATAGTAATGGGGGAATCACTAGTATTATAAGGACCTAACACACTGAGTATAACATAGTGATCGAGCTATTGTCTGATGCCATTTCACGTGGTATTCGTCATTTGGTTATCAGACTTGATTCACAACTCAGGGTGCTACATTTAAATAACGTTTATTTGGTAAGAAGTCTAACTATGTTGTGTATGTTTTTGAGAGTTCACCTTTTAGAGAGACATTTTGATTACATTGAATGCCAACATGTCCTAATAAGTCTAAATACATTAATAAATGCATTGGATAATTATGTTTTAGACAGAGATTTGTACATTTTATAAATACAATCATCATCACATATTGTACAAGATAACATAATAAAGTAGAGAACATCCATAGATTAGATCTGTAAATAATGTTTGAGTTTTACAAAAATTGTGTCTGACCGAAATATGGCTCATGGCCTACAATATCCGAATACATGAAAAAGACAAAATGTGGCTCTAAAGCCCTAGGTGACTAATCAAGGTGGTGATCACATGGCACACGACCATACAGGCAACCTTGCGCAACAATTGGTTGATTCGAGATGACACCCCTATAATGTATCCCTGTAAACAGATTGGGATATCATCAACCCCAGTGTCTGAAACAGGGCAGGTCAATCCCTCTACATGGTGCTCAAACTCAGCTAATGTCTTTTCCATGTTTGGATCTCCTAACTCCTCCATCTCTGCCCCACCAACTCTATCCTATCCAAATTGTGGTTGTGGTTGTTGATGGAGTGGGGACATGCCCACTTGTCGCACCAACCCAATATCTACATGCAAAACCAATAATAAGTCTCTGAAAAAAAAAAGGACGATGTTTTTTACCTGTGCCACCCCACTGCTTGTCCTAAGTTTATTTTTTTTTTTGGATCTCCACAAAAATCTACTCCAACATAAGGGTAGTCCTCAATCATGATCAACTGCTCTTGCAGCTATCTGAAGAAAGTGGGAGTGAACCTCATCATAGGCCTTTCTCTGTGTCGAGCCATCAAGTCTACTCATTGCCTCATGTGAGGCTTTCTAGGTCCAATTAGTTCACGAGATATGCGTTGAGGTCACAATAATGGTACCCTCTGCAAAGAAAATGATACTACGATAGAGTCGCACCCAAAGTTATTTAGCCATCTAGCCTTTTCTCTATTGAGTTGTTCTCTCACATTGACCAAAAGGCCTTCACATCAGTTGAATACTATCGGTGCCATGCATTCCAAAGCGTACTGCATCTGAGTCTTGGTAGCCATGTGAGGAGCAATGCTACTAGCTAGTCATGTAATGGTGAATAGGATTATCTTGAGGGGAAGTTCACAAAGATATTTAATCTAAAATTTTCCATCCTTGCTATGTGGAGCACAAGGTTGACAATGGATATCTATGTAATCTCTCACTATCTCTCTGCCTGTCTTATAACCAGATCAAGAAAGGGGAGCCCCTCTACGTGAAAGCCTTGTCAGGAAATAAATGTGTTCAACATCTATTGTGACAATATGCTTTCCAACCCTGAAATATTTCCAATCTATGTCTCATGCTCCTACCAAATACTGAAGCAAATCTAATTGAGCCCTCATGCCCAGAATCTTAAAGAACTTCAGTAGCCCACAGTTTCTTAATGCCTGAACTGTGATTGGGTCATTTTCTGCCATCATGTATTGCAATTCATGTTCCTTTTTTCTCCATGATAAAACCATTTTCACTTCAACAAATTCTTGTAAATATCAAGGAAAAGACACATTAGATCATAAATGTATATTTTTTTTGGGGAAATATAGCTCAAAATTAAACCCTTACTGCACACATCACACTTACCTTTCTTGTAAGTGCGTTGGGCCGCACTTTTCAGTGTGAATTTAACTGACCCATCACACCTCCTGATATAGGAAGAGTGTGATGGGCCAAGGGCGATTTCCTAAGTTCTAAAATATCTGAAATTTCCCAAAAGAATGCATGAAATTGAAGATGAAAATTTTGAAAATGATGAGAAAGGACATATCTCTTACCTAGAACCGACGATAATGAAATTAGTCTATAGGATTGGCCGCAATCTTCTATTGAAGAATCATGGTAAAAGCCACTCAAAGCTCTCTCAAAATGGTAAAATGGTAAATGGTAAAAATAAATTTGTTTTACCTATTTTATAGTCAAAATAATCATTATTTTAATATTTTTAAATGTTTTTTAAACTAATTTTACCATATATAATGTATGTTTGATGTTTTTATGGTGTTTTGAGCAGGTTAAATGATGATTGAAAAACATAATGCAGGTTATATATATTGAAATTGTAAATGCAATTCATTTTGATGAATGAGTGCACTTTTATCATTTTTTCGGGCTTGTAAAACTTACAAAAAAGGAACCCCATGGAGCTTGCTTTAAGCTCTTTTTCGACTCCCAAAACATGAAAAGATTGTCGAGCACTTGTCTTTTCGAACTCGTTAAAGTAAATAAAAAGACATCCACCTAGCATAAGTTTAATCCTTTTTCGGACTAGATAGACTATTTACGAAAAATGAACGCTTTAGTCAAATATGGCTAAAAGGTTCTCGTGGGTATTGTTTTATGCTTTTTCGGGCATAAGAGAAATTTATGAAAATGAACCTTTTGTAGTTTTCTTTTTTGCCTCTTTTTGGAACTCTCTAAACATGAAAAAGAAGTTGAGTTATACCTTCGTTAGACTCATAAAACATAAACATTGTAGGACTTGTCGAGCATGACGAGACCGAACCACTCCCTAGGGTTCATTAAAGATAATCAGAATGATTCATCTTAAGGATGAACTTATAGATCAAACATATGTTATCCTCCTCAAGCTTGTCAAAAATAAAGAGGCACTGGCCAGAAATGGTTGGGAAATTGGGAAAACAAGGCATAATATCTATTTAAGCCAACGAGTCACTCTTGAACATGCCACTCTCTCACCTCTGTGATTATTTTGGGTTGGGGAAACTGCTTGCCTCTCTGTTGATCACACTTTAATGAAAGACTTCATGATGGGTCTTTGAGTCAATACTACCAACTCTATATAAGTTTCACCGATATGTTCAAGAGAAAGTCCACCCTCAATTGACATCTTCTACAATACTTTTTAGCCTTATTTCATGTTTGCCACCCCTAAACTAGATCTGTATCATCATTCTGTCACAAATCTTGATACTTGTTTCATGTTGTTGATGGGGGAATACATCAACACTTTGTCTAGGAAATTGATTTAGAAACTCCCTTCAATTCATTGGAACTTAAATACCTCAATGACAAGTTTCCTCGCTTTCGACAATAGGTTTTCATCATTGGCCTTCGACCAGAAGATTCTGTGTGGTTTTGAACTTCAGCTCATTCTTTCACACTTCATAGATTTCATGTCAAGGAGTACAAAATATACCTGGGGACCAAGCCTGACTGGAGCGTTATGTCAAACATTTTGCAAGTCAACACAGTCCCTTAGAGAAGCATGTCAAGGAGTACAAAATAGAACTGGGGACCAAGTCTGACTAGAGCATTATGGTCAAACATTTTGCAGGCCAACCCACTCCCCCAATGAAAAACTTGGCCTGACTTTTCGTCAAGCACGATGTAGGAAAACTTCCCACCCACATGGTCTCTACTCCCTAAGGCCCTCATGAGCAAAAAGGCCACTAGAGCTAACATGAGTACACCTCTATTCCTGTTATAGCCTCTTCTATCGAGGCCGACACTTCTAACCTAAAGATGTTGTCCAAAGGTGTGAACCCTTTCACAATATTTGCTATTGAAAATCTTCGACACCCATCCTTTGTGGGCAGCCACGCTACCATGGCTCCAACCAAGACCGGAGCTAAAGCACAAGAAGGGGTTAACGATCAGAGCTAATGCTCGACCACATAATTTTGTGACAGTCTACAACCTGAAGATCCTTGCACCTCAAGCAAGTTAGCCTAGTTCCACGTTCATCCAATCCCATGGGTGGAGAAAGATTTGTCATTTGCTGAAAGTCCTCGTCTACTGTGAATTACTGTGTCTTGGCTTGTGGCGACGCCTTCCTAGGAACAATAAAAAACTAAACCCTAGGTCCTCGCACAACCTCCATGGTTTTGCTTTTACCAAAGTAATTGATAGTGTAAATAATTAAATTTAAAATAATAATCCAAACTATTTTTTTTGTTTTAACTAAGATTTATTAATTACTTAGCAACTATATGAAGAAAATATTTTTTTACCATTATTAAATAACATAGTATAATTAATAAATGTTTTGACATTTTCCTCTATATTTTTAAAAAATAAATTTATTTAAATTTGATAATTTTTTTAATCTTATAAATTTAAATGGTAAGTTTTTTAATCTTATAAATTTAAAGGGTTATGATATATAAAATTCAAATATTATGGTAAATTCATATCATAAATTAAATACAAATGTTGTCAAATACAAATGTTGTCGAAATTTTTAATTAGATAAATTTTTTTTGATCAAATCAATCTTGGTTTTTGCTATTTAAACTAAATTTGCGAAACTTCACAACTCAAAAAGAACTCCAAAACATACCGGTAGAATACCTCGATGTTGTGAAGGAATGTCTAAAAATGGGTACATATGGGACCCACCTCATAACTTAACACTCTACTTGTTGCTTTGCAGTCAGAATTTCTTAAAGATGCGCGAAGAGCGGAACAAAGAAGTGTAGATGGAGCACGCGGATTCTAGAAAATTAACACCCCAAAAATATATATGTAAAATGCTCATGCATACGCAATTTCTCAATCATGGCCGTATATGTTGCCAAATTAACACCCCACATGTGTGGGAAAACTTTCTCAAAAGTGAAAAAAACACGTGATGGAAATTTACACTTGATAGAATCAAAATTTTATAGCGTGTTATATTAGATATTTTTTTTAGGTGCACGTGTTAATTTTTAGTTATTTGTAAAATTATTAAAAAAAATATATTTGACAAAGCATTTGTAATTTAATATATTGTCTAAATTTAATTGTGTAAGTAGATAATTTAATAATTGGAAAATGGTTATCTATATATATATATATCAAATTTTCAAAATGAAAATTTAAATAATTATTATTAATTATTTAAATAATAATTTATTTATAAAATATAAAGAAAAATATCTTCCTTTATTAATGTTAGCTTTGAGCCCACAGGGCTTTGGATTATGGTGAATAGGTGCACTGTTAAAGGCACTCCTTGCGATAGGTCATTGGTTCAAACTCCCCAGTGGGTGCTTACCTACCCAAAAAAAAGAAATGTTAGCTCTGGATTATTGATAGAAAAATAATGACTTTAATTTCAAATTTATTATAAAGATAATTTTTTTTAAAACAAATCATTTATTTTTTTATAATTTAAATTTGGAAGTGAGAACCATTTTTATAAAACTTCAATAAAATTGGCAGCAGTTTGTGCATCTATTTCCAAGTCCCAATACATCTATATTTCTAGTTTCTTCCTTCTAATTGCCTTTACCACAATTATAAAACATTGATAATTCCAATAGTTTCTAAAGAAAAAACCTAGTATAAACACAAAACAACATAACATATGACAAACATTAAACTGAACTGTACTTCCCAGATTCCTCGTATTCCTCCTTTTCCTACCTGCTTGGGCCTGCACCTACATCTCCTTCTCCTTCTTAAGACTACAACTGTACGACGGCTCCTTCGGGAAACCCTACTGTGATTTCTTGCATCTCGCTAAAGATGTTGTCACTTATCAACTCCAAGTTGGAGGTCAGTAGATCTGTCTCCATCTTCACAATCCTTCTTTCTAGTGTGGCATCCATGCTTTCAAACTTGGCATTTATATGCTCGCATTCGCTACCTGATCTTTCTCTAGGAGCTCTACGCAATGTGTGAGGAGATCCATCTTGCCCATAAGCAGCTTGAACATAAACCCAGTGGCCCTTTTCCACCAACCTAAGTCTTCCACCGAGGGCTTCTCAACCTGCGATTTTCGAGAGTCCATCACTATATCATCCCACCCTATATTGTGTTCACACCAGCACTCTTTTCTTGCCACAAAATTTGAAGGGTGCTGCATCCATTTATAAACTGTGTTTTCCTTCTCCTCCATCATCTCTGCTTGTGCCATGATCGCCTGCAAATCCTTGATTTGGAGGCCCATTAAATAGTTTTGTTGTCCTATGGATCTTCCCAACTACCCCTGTAGCCAATTCCTCGGTGATTGAGATGTTGGCAATCGTTTCACCATTAAATCTTCTCTGTAATCTACAGGCCCAATTCCTTGCTGAAATGATGGGGACATTGCCCTCTTTATGATATTAAGTGATACCTTATGCGAGCGAGCAAAGAGAATGTCCTTGGGATCCTCAAAAGACTCCATGCATTAATAACATACCTCCCTTACACCATATGTCCTCCCAAACTGCCACGAATTCGCACACCTTCCAACCCTCTGCCTGATCGAGGGAGACTTTAAATTATCTGTCGGACATTTTCCTATGGAATTGGGATGAGGCCAATTTTCCTCCCATTTGTCTCACACTCGCTCTCACCCAAATATACCCCATGTTTTCCATACCATTGGCTACAAAATTGAGGTGATGGAGAATATGAAACAATTCATATTTTTCAAAATTTTCCAATTGATATTCAATTCTTAATAAAAGGGTTGTTTTTGGTTCCATTTGTTTTGCATTGATAGGAGTAAACATCCTTATGACTAATAGGCAATGTCCAATCGCTTTTATTTTCTTTATACCCAGAGATACAGCTAGATCCAACTGTTTCCACATTGCTAATAATTCAACTTTATTGTTTGTTGCTACTCCTAAACTCCATGTGTATTTTGTTTCAACTTGTTCTATGAGGAAATATAATACCCCTCCCACTTTTACCACAAATAGATAATTTCTAAAAGATTATTAATAAAAAAAATCAAAATAACATGATGAAATAGTTTAAAATTCATTTAAATGCAATACAAAATAATAACCCCATACACATATATAACTTAAATAAAAAATTTAGTTATAAATTTCATAATAAGGAAAAAAGATTTTATATAAAAAAGTGCATTAGTGATAATCATACTTTAAATAAAATTTAAATAAATATATATTAAAATAATTAAAAAATAATTTTTTAATAATACTTTTAAAATAAATATCTAAAATATAATAATATTTATAATATTATTATAATGAAATATTAATAATAAATAATTTGCGGTCTATAGGTTTTTTTGGATAGATGATGATATGGTGTGTTGTTAAGGCAACTTTTACATGTTAAGTCACTTGTTCAATTTTCTCTAGTTATCTGTCTATTTCTTGAACCTAACATGATGGTAGTGTACCTTTACCTTACAGAAAAATATAATTAAAAAATTATTTAAATGATTAATTCTAAATTAACTAGAAAAAATTACTTTCAATTTTAATAAATATAGTATTTTTAATAAATTTTTATTATGTAATTTAATAAATTGATAATTACCCCGGCTGCGGGTGATTAAAGCGGGAGTAAATGAAGGGGCGGCCTCATTAAGGGGCAAGTGGCTGCCCACTTCAAACAGATGGCTGGAAGCGTCTCGAGACTGCTTCCTCCGTCCGGCCAAGTTTAATGCCGCCTTAACTCTTCATGGGAAAATGGTCACGCAGGGTGCTATAACTGTCGACCTCCTTCGCCTGACGATGCACTGTGAAGGGTTGGCGAATGTTGGAATGGTTAGCGTTTGGCCTCTGTGTTCTGTGAGCAATTTGTTCAGGTCTTGGATGAGGGTGTCATGGTTGAGTTTACCAGGATTTAGACCTCGGTCCTCTGTACAGAAGGCCTTGGTCTTTACCCTGGGTCGCTCAGGCTTCATCGATTGCTCGTATCAGACGGTCCTGGTCTCTGAGCGTAACATCAGGGTTCAACGTATTCGGGTTCCGAGCATTCCGCCCAGCGCGACTCTGGATTTTCCTCATCTGCAGATCAGGGGGGTAAGTTTTGGTCCTTTCCATTGTGTTATTTCCACTGGTAACCACTTACCTTGTCAGCTTCTGTGTGGAGAAGGGCACATTCGGGTTCTGGGCAGATTGGTGTGCGGTTTGGTTTCAGGATGCCGCGTGAGCGAATGCGACTCATTAGTCGACGGGGTGGCTCAAGGGGTGGCGCTAGAGGTCGTGCTTCTTCTCCATGATCCTCAGCCTCACTCGGCTCCCCCTCTGAGGAAATCAATTCACCTGGAGCTCGGTGGGGACGAGGCAGAGGGAGAGGGCGGGGAAGGACAGCGATGTGCTCGCTCGGTTCTCACCCTTCCACTCGATTTCGGTTTCCATGCGCCTTGGATAATGCCACCTATTATGTTACAGTCAGGATCGAGAAATGTGAGCACGCAGCCATGCCAGAAGTCCCAGCGGAGCCACGACCACCCTCGCCTGTTCAGAGTTCTCGACTGCAGCCTGCGGAGGCCTCGGGTGCGGTGGCGGGAACAAGCGAGCCTGCAAGGAACGATCCCCCCTACACAGATTCAAGTGCCTCTGATCCATATGCCTGTCCCGTGGTGGAGGAACAACCATCCACCTTTGTGGATGCGTAAGCCTGTTGTTTGGTTGCTTGGGAGATTGCTTTCACAGCCTCAGAATGGCGGCACGATGGTCACTGTGCACACTGAAGGTTATGAGTCAGTCATGGTTTTGGGTCGATTCTCGTTAACGTATGTTGTGTCTGTTATGTTTTCTATGTCGGGTATGTATGGAAGCTCCCTGTTTGTAAAATTCCCCCTCGCCTCGGCAGGGACTGGAAGCTTTTTGGCATGTAACTAGTCTTTTATGGGTTCGGGTCTAGAGTCAGTGGACAGTCTCTTCGTTCCACTGTTTTTCAGGTTTATGTTTAGTCACAGTAAGCTCAAATTGTTCAGCGGCAGCCATCCTAGCTTGGCGGATGTAATCTTTTTTGTAACTCTTTTTGTATAATATATTAGAAGTAGCACAATTTACACAAAAAAAAAAATTGATAATTAAAATTGTTCCATATTAAAGTTCATTTAAAAAAACACAAATTTGATTTTATTTGTAAAACCGGACATATATTTATAATATAGAAATTAATATATTTATGATATGGAAATGAATATGATTAATCTTTTAAAATCAAAATAGTGTAGCGTTATAATTCTAATGATAGTAGATTGGGTTATTTTAGAGTTATGATATTCAATACAATTGTGATATTTCAACATTAGTGTATTATTTTATTTCATTTTATGTTATAATAGATTTCTTAATTATTATATTTATTTTTTGTAATTAGTTGAATTGAGGCTTTTGTGATCCATAACAATTATCAGAAGAAATTTTGGCGTAAATCACATTCAAAGAATCGTTGTCGATGCGTTTCGAACCAACCAGTGTGGTTCGTTGTCAGGACGTGTTGAAGAAAACAGATCCAGCTTTGCATGTTAAATAGTCTGTGCAGAGCCTCCAACGGCTATCCCGACCAATGGCTAATTTTGACTTAGGGATCAAAGTCAACAAACCTTTTTAATAATTTAAAAGAAGTTAGTTAATTAGGTGACCATACCTTAAGATATAAAATATGCATATAAATACATAAAATAATTTAATTGGTATTTAAGTTAATAGTTAGTTAAAAAATGTATCATATTAAAAATTAAAAATTATAAATATTTGTAACTTAAATGAATTTGGTTATTTAAGATAATAGTTTCGTTAGAATAACTAGTGGAATAATAAAAATTAAATAAGTAAAAATAACAAATCAATAAATAAAATAAAATTATAATTATAGATAGTAAGCAAGTAAAGATTAGAATTTATAAATAAAATAATAAGATAATAAAATAAAATAAAATATAAAAATAATAAATAAAATAGAAATACTAACTAAATCAAATAAATAAATCAATTAATTAAATAATAATAATAATAAATAAATATAGAAATAAATAAATCAATAAATAAAATAATAAAAATAAAACCATACATAGCGAAAAAATAATTAAATAAATAAGAATAAAACATACTAAAATTAAAAAAAAAATAAAAATAAAAAAACAATTATTAATATTATATATATATTATTTATTATATATATATAAAATAACAATATAATAAAAATAATAAAAAATAAATATAAATAAAAATAATATAAGAATAAATAAATATAATAATAAATTATGAAATAAATAAATAAATAAAAACCAAGTCTAAATAATAAAAAGAAAAAAAAAGACACAAAAAAAAAAGGAGAAGGACAAGAAAAAGGCCATTAGAAGACCAGAGAGCAAGGATAAATCATAGAAGGAAGGAAAAGGCAGGGCTCTAGGGGAACAACGAAAACTCGAAAGGAAAAAAAGGAAAAGAAAGACTAGGAAGAAAGGGCAGGGATCCAATAGCTACTAATCTTCCAGCCGTCATCTCTATTGAGATTGTTAGGCCTTCTTTCAATCTCAATAGCTTCCCTGAATTTACGATGATGGAAATGAGCAACTTTGGCAATAACCTTGGCCTCCTCTATACAAACCTGATGCTTAGTCTTTTTTGCATGCTCTGCTAACACGGAAGACTTGGTTCTCCCATGTCTTAAGTCAGCTGCATGTTCGCTAATCCTCTGATGGATGGAGCGCTCTGTTTCCCCGATATAGGGGGTCCCACAAGAACAAGGGATCAAGTAGACACCCTTCATGTCCTTAGGGTCAACGGGATCTTTCACCGATCGGAGGGATTTACGAATGGT
>APFE030921880.1:5332-28503 GCA_000404065.3 Pinus taeda
TTTTCTCCAACTAATTAACTCAAGATGAATTAATTAATTATTTTTCAAACAACTGCTAAGATCAAATTTGAATTTTAATTCTCAATTTTAGTTCAGGGACTAACTAAAATTGGAGTGTATCCTGAAATGCTATTTATAACAATGTTGTTTTTAGCACTTCTATATTTAGCATTTCTTGTTGCTATTTTCAACAACTTCCTCATATGAAGTCTAATTGAGGTGATCTTTACTTTATCGAAATACCCTTAATTTGTAGAACAAATTCAAGTGGCTAGAAATTTTGTTCATAAATTTTTGATGCCAAAAAATGTCATTTAATGTTTGAAATGAGCTCTAGTTATTCATGGACCCCAAATCACCAAAATGGGATGCACCTCTAAAATGGGCTTTGCAAGCCAATAATACTAATTTTTTCACTTTGAAAGTACCAAAACATATGATAAATTATATAGTAATCTGCTTTGAATCTTGTTAGATTATCCAACTTAATCAAAACAAGTAAATCATCCTTTCTTTATGAAACCATGAGTTATTTATTTATTTTTTCTATAAATTCTAGCAGGTACCGATGCAACAATTATTTCAACTACTTCTTGAAATTCGTGAGATTCAATCAATATCAAAAGGCCAATTATTTCAACTAGGCCTATAATAATGATTAAATCCCATGGCTTTCTAGAAGCTGTAAGAATCATAATTCCATTCTGTCTAATAAATCAATGAGTTCATTATTTCTATTTGAAGAATTTCAAACGCTTGAATACACTTTATTTGTTAATTTTTAAACATACAAATTTTTTAATATCTTCTTTCCAACATATAACATTACAAGTGCCTCACAATGAGCCATGTCATAAGTTTGATAATATTTAGTATATCGATTTTGATATTTTAAAAAATCTATTTTCATGTCCAAGCATAGGTGTAACACCTTTAACAAAAGTATGAATAATAATGATGATACAAATGAGAGTGAGGGGCCTACTTATATACTAGGCAACACCTGTTCATGGAAGGTCATATCCCATTTAGACATGCCTTTTTAGTACTAATTGCTAATTAACTAATCTTTATTACAATTATCCTCATTATTTATATTTATATTTTTATTCGTAACATTGCCTTCCTCCTCAAAAAACATTTGTCCTCAAAGCTTGTTGATGAAAGGACTTGAATTTTTTTTTTTGCTGCTATGAACGTCTTCTCATCTTGGGACAGTCATATTTGTTGATACAAGTTGATATGTTCCTTGGAGTGACATAAAGTTTTTTCACAGAGAAGGGATCAGACCATCCTAGATCAACCTTCAGTGGAACCTTACGGTGATTGAAAACTTGTGATGAATTGTTATCACTTCACTAAGTTGTGCGCACTTCAATGTTCTTGGGAACATAAGTTTGTTGTTTATGTTCCAAGTGACACGGATTTGTAGATTAATTGAGATGTTTGTTCTTGTGATTTGGATGTAGATAAAGACTTCTTTTAGTTTCCCTTATCATGTGTGTTGCAAGATTATGATTTACTTCAGGTTTCGATGTCATCGAGCTGGTTATAGAACCTTCACTTGAGATGTTCTCTTCCACTTGGACTTCTACATTCAATGCTTCCTTCTTGATAAACTGTTGCACCTTATTTTCCAATGACTTCTTGTCATTCTTAAGCTTATTAATTTGTGTCAATAATTTTTCATTGTGGTCTTTAAGCCAAGAAACTTCTTCATTTTTGTCAGTAGTAATCTTGTCAACTTCGCTTTGCATATTTTGTAGAACCTTTTTACCTTCTCGAAAAAATATTTTTGAAATATCTTTTATGTGTTATTTTCTTCTTCTTGTAAGAAAAGGTAATTTTTTTTTTTTGTATTTAGAATAAAGGACCATAGAGTTTCCATCTAGGGTGAGCCCAAAACAATGTAACTATCGTTAAAAAATAAGGTTTTCACATGGAATTGCGATGTAAAAGTATAGTCCCCAATACTTGGTTGTAGATTGTTTATGTGGTATTGTTTGTTACCTAAGTCACAGGACACGTCTTCCAAGGTCCCGTGTCCCATATTTTACGTGTTGGACACGAAAACGGCCCTAAAACGTGTCGAAAGCGTTCTTCATCGTGTCCTGTAAAATGTAAAACGTATTCGCCGGTTTTCGTCGTGTCCTGCATCTGGAAAATGCGTATTCCGTTGATAGAAAACGTTACCTGCATAAGCTGCAATTTAAAAAAAAAAAAAAACAAATAATATTTTAGTGGGGCAGCTTAATGATCAAGTCTACGCCCTAGTATTGATATGTTATTCATAGTAATGTTAAATTCTTAAAGTAAAAGTGACATTCTCCTTAATCTTCATTTTCATCCTTTTACTTAAATTTTTAACATTACCATGAAATGACTCAGGATGTTTGAGAGTGGTTCCGGCCTCATTGGATTTCATATGGAGAAAGTAGAATTTTAGATTTCATTTAAAATGCAGCGGACTTATCAATTTTTCAGGATTTCAGGATTGGGAGATTGTAATGTTTCCAGGTGACACCACCTGCCCGAGCTACCCCTGCCACCAGTAGAGGACGTGGTCTACCTCCTATAGCTCCTACTTCTAGTTCTTCAGCGTCTAGAGCATAGCAAACTCCACTGTCAACTCCACCAGCACCAACATCTACATCTAGAGGGAAAGGGAAAGTTGTGGCATTTTCTCGCAAGAGGGGCAGAGGAAATCAATAGGATTAGACTTTAGTTATTTTCTTATGTGCTTGTAAGTTGTACATGAACAATGAACATTGAATATCCAAGAATCAAGACCAAGCATATCACATTCTAATTTCTAAATAGTAAATTTTGATTCTATTTATTTTTTTAAAGTGAACTATAAACTTTGAGAAGTAATTATATTTTAATTTGATTAGATAAGCTCCAACCTGCAATTTAATATGGATAAAAAACTATATTTCGGTATATATATATATATATATATATATATATATATATAATGTGTCCCCCGTGTCCTGTTTCCAGGTCGCCGCGTTTCGTATTGAATACTCGTATTTACGTGTCCTCCGTGTCTTGTGTCCTCGTGTCATGTAACAAATTGTGTCAACAAAAATTGTTTCGAATATATTTGATTAAGGAATTACTAATTGGTTAGCACATTTAGTACTAACATAATTACTATCTTCAGTAAAACTGATAGAGATTATAATATCTCTTCGTACGAGTAATCCTTTGATTTTAAATACTATACTAACATAATTACTAAATATTTTAGGAAATTTTTCATTACTGTTGGTCTCCATTTTTTTTAAATAAACTTAGAGTTTCAAAAATAACCCTTTTTCAATTTTATAATATATCACTTTTTCACTTTAACTTTTTTTTTCTTTATAAAATATTCAAAATTTCTTTAAACCTTGGCGTCTTTGTGTCTTGACCTTTTTCATATCACCCTTTATCTACTTGAATATCTTATATTGTCTTTGTATTTATTTTTAGATTAAATATAACTCCTTATATTTATCTCACTTTTTCACTTTAACTTTTTTTTTTCCCTTATAAAATATTCAAAATTTCTTTAAACCTTGGCGTCTTTGTGTCTTGACCTTTTTCATATCACCCTTTATCTACTTGAATATCTTATATTGTCTTTGTATTTTTTTTTAGATTATATATAACCCCTTATATTTATCTCTTAACCCTTTAATTAGATGAAATTATGTTTTGCTTGATAAAAAATCGCCTGTAAGTATTTGATAAAAAGTCACACTTGTACATATATGAGTCACGACCTTTGACTTCATAAAATGTAATGGCTGCAACTAGATAATTGTTGACTAGTGGTTCTTTAAATAGAAATATGGCAATTGTTAAAACTCTGGTTTTTCGTAAGTTTCAATACCCTGATTCATAGATTGAATTTTTCAAGGTTTTCCGACTAATGTATGTATCGATGATTTAAGTAACACACTTCCAAAGCCAGCACGAATACGAATTGATTGCTGATATAACTAGAGAGACTGGTTAGGTTTTGTGGTTGTGTATAGTATGAGGGTCAACATACAAATTCGATGCTTCTACTTGCGAAAGACTCTGAAGCTCCATTATAGGTTCCGTTTGTGGCTGTGACGGTGGAGCTTCTAAATGACAAATTTTTGAACAACAATATTATAGAAGAAGATGCAGTGCAGGTGATTCGACGTGGCGTTAAAACAGTGGCAGTGTGGGCAGATGGCCTGGTGGCTACGGCTGCGTGCAAGAAATATTGTGTTGTTAGAAGGGCGATGGTGCATAGCTGGAAAAGGGGGTTTGACAATGAGTTCGACCAGCCAGGGGATAGTGGAAGGGGAAACATTGGAGTGTGGACTTGGAGCATTGGTTGGGGTTGCTCAGTAGACGACGGAGGGGATGACAACCGATAGTTGTGCAGATATCCTCTGAGGCGGATTCGAAGGCCCCATTGTCAGAAGTGCAAATATATATATATAGATTTTGGAATTATATATATATTTTAAATGTTTTTCCACTTTTCACGCCTCTACATCTGCGGTAATCTTTCAACCACTTATAGTGAGGTGTGGCACGACTAAACACTTTCTTTTCACCAATACTTATGTTTATGGACTACGCCTTAACATTCGATACTTAGTTTTATTTTTCTTTACCAAGTATTTAGATTAGCCTTTATACTAATGAACATCCATACACATTCATTATCCACAACAATTATACATATACAACACAATTGCAATAGTATAAAGGGAGGGGCAACTCCCTGAACATGAGTCTGTCTAATTTCAATATATTTCCAACTTTCATAAAATTACAAGTATTACCTTGGAAACCCCAAGTTTCATACTTAGACAAATTTCAGACTTCGTGTCTTGCTCGCGAGCTGCCCACCTCATGCACACCTTGCACGATGGTCACCTCCACAACCCACACTTAGCCAATTTCCAACTTGGCCAACTGTCGGGCAAGCACCTTCGTGCAGTCTCACCCGAACTCGTTCACCCTGGGCGGGCGCCTTCGTGCAGCCTCACCCGAACTCGTTCAATCGCGGGCGGGCGCCTTCGTGCAACCCTCCACCTGTGTTTGTTCAACCGGGTGGGCGCGCCTTCGTGCGGCCCTCCACTCGTGTCTGTTCAACCGCAGGCGGGTGCGCCTTCGTGCGGCCCTCCACCCATGTCCGTTTAACTGTGGGCGGGCGCACCTTCGTGCGGCCCTCCACTCGTGTCTATTCAATTGCGGTCGGGCGCGCCTTCGTGCGGCCCTCCACCCCTGTCCGTTCAACTGCGAGTGGGCGCGCCTTCGTGTGGCCTTCCACCCGTGTCCGTTCAACCGGGCGGGCGCGCCTTAGTGCGGCCCTCCACCAGAGTCACTTCACCGTCGGGCAGGCGTCTTCGTGCAACCCTCTCCTCGACTCACCCATTCACCAAAATCTCGTGCATGCCATGTCTGTCTACCCGATGAGCGGGCGCATCCAACCTACAGTTCCTACACCTAGCTGCGGCTACTTCGCACTTCTTCACGAGCTATTTCGATGAGCGATGATTAAATGACTTGATCAGCTTGTCTGAATTGTTTGAACTTCCTTTTCCTTCTCCCCAACTCGCACCATCTATGTATATGGTGGGTGGGCGAGTCGTGCCACCCGACCGACTCGTTCACCATGCTCAGTTGACTTGTTGTTCAGTTGTAAAAACTCGTTCAACATGCGGGTCGGCCCGCCCATCACACGGGATTACCCCACCTAGCTCGCCCATCTTACAACTTCACCTTGGTCGGCCCATGGGTAGCTTTCCCAGCTTGCCCACACGTATAAACTCGCAACCAAACCTTTCTCCATGTGCATTTCTCCATCGCATATCCTTCATTTGGCCGCAACTCGCTTATCTTGGCACAGGAGAGTTCTTCCTGCTCGTCGCATGGACGTAGGTCCTTACATCCTCCTCCACCTGAAGTCATTGTCGTCCTCGACAATATACCACCTTGGTAGCCATCACCAAGATATTCATATCTGAATAGTCTTATCTTGATCCATGACATCCTCTGGTCCATATACTGCAAAATCCTTGCAACATATGTAAAACAACCATTTCCACCATGTTTCGTCCTCATCCTATAGTCTGTCGTCAAGATACTCCAACACAATGCCAACATCTATCTGTCATGTGTCGCCCTGTCTAATGCCAACATACCTCTGCACACTGGTACCCTTCATGACTCGAACTAGTTGGGTAGCTAATCCAACCATACGCCCAAACCACAAGAATGCACATCCTTATGTCATCATCAATCTTTCCTTGACTTTTGCTACATCTCGGACTCATCAAGAATCTGCTCTATCCCATGCTCAGGTCCATGGAATCTCCATCCCATCTGAAACATGTTCAAACAATCCATGGTCTTGTTGTAAAAAGAGTGTACAACCTTTCCATCGGCTCATACACATATCTCCATGTTACAACAACATTTGCACAACATCCATGCCTCGGCACTTTCCATAGGATGCCCATGAATGACACCTCTACACATGCTCCTGCATAATGTCCTTGCATTGACCGCCATGCTCCATGTCTCCAACCCGATGTCCATTACTCTAGTTGTCCATGTTGTCCAACCAAGTAGACCTCATCCCAACATCTGGCCATCTGCATCCAAGTCTGCAATCCGTCATAAAGAAGCCTTTCTCCAAGGCCCCTTGCTAAGGTGGTGCAACCCCTTCCCATCAAGGTCCCTGCACCAACCCATCTCCAAGGTTGTCTACCGAGAAAGGAGGGCCATGAAGTTTCCTCCCTAACTCTCATCCACCCATGTATCAAATTGGCGCTGTATCCTCAAGTATCTTGGCACAGCCTCAACCTCCTCACATGTACATCCAAGCTCTCTAAGCTTGTCTTTTGTCAACTGAAAGTCATATATGCCCATAGCATACTTGCAAAACTCTACTGTGCAGGTTGGATCTCTACCTGCATAATCCTCTCCAACCACTGCTTCTAAAGTAGTACTCAGACTCCCTTCATTTGCAACTCCATTGTGAAGATCATCAGTAGAAGATGTCTCTGCCAAGTGCTTCAAGATTTGTGAGACTGACCTCTCGCTTGCTTCCTTCTTCCTCGCTCTTACAACGAAGTCAATCAACTTCCCTTCCTTCGTTGTTTGAGTCATACTCCCAAGTCCTCTTTGCTCCACATCCTCATGCTTCAAATTCGGATCTTTGGGTACAAAGTCATAGAATTCATCCTCGGTCTATACCCCAAGCAACTCCTTCTATTCATCAGAATTAACATAGTTCTTCCTTCAACCGTGATCAAGAGAATGTCCCGGTCCACCATTAGTATGGCTTGTGCAAGCCTCATGAAGTCTTGCCCCAACATAATAGAATAATCATCCATGCCTACGATCCTCAAATCAAAATTTCCAAACCACGAGCCCACTCTCACTTGAGTGTTATCCATCACACTAGTAACAACCTTCATGGTAGAGTTGACTGCTTTGAAAGCACTCCACTCTTTCTCCATCTCAGCTTTCTTCCCAAAAGACTTTGCTGCCTTCCTGCTCAAGAAGCTATGAGTAGCCCTTGTATCCACCAAAGCTGCAAATCTCTTGCCTTTCACAATCACCTGCACAAAATTTAGCTTCAAGGCATCACCTCCTTCTGTCAGCTTTATCTTGTGTCTCACATCAACAACCTTCTTCAAGAATTTGGCCTCAGAAGTGTCAATTGGCTTGTGCTCCAACTTGACATTCCTCCTAAGGTACTTCACTTCCTTGCTTGGCTCCTCTAAGCATTTCGATTCTGGCTCAGCTTGTATTCCTCTAAGCTTGTCCTCCATCGCATTCTACTGAAGTGCACCAACCAAGTGCCCATTGACTACCTCCATAGAACTAAGCTTCCGAACATCCTCTGGATTGTCGCGGTAGTAAGTCCCCAACCTGTCAATGTAGTCCAGCTCATCCTGCTCAATTACAACAACCTCCTTTCCAAGAAACTTCTTCTTTATCTCTTCCTCAATCCGCTTGACTTCGACTTCCACCATGGCACTTTTCTTCCTTACTCGAGCTCTCTCATCCAAGAGCTCTTGAAGACTAAGACCATTCTGTCAGATTTCCTCATCAAGTTTCCTAAGTTCACCATCCATCATACTTCCGCATTGGCCCTTAAGTTCTTCAAGTTCTTTCCTTAGTTCCAAACAACTTTCCCGAATCTTCATATTCTCAGCTTTCATCGAAACCCAGTCAGAACTCCATCTACTCACTTGTTCCAACACTTTGTACCACAAGACTTCGTCTGCATTATGGCTAGATTCACCTGCCATAGGTTCTTCTACCATCTTTGCCATTCAGCGTTCTTCACCAGCTTCACCAAGTTCCCCACAAAACTGAACTAGGTCTTGATTCCACTTATATGTGAAATCGACTTCCTTCGCCTGCAAGTACCCTGATTTCCACTGTCACTTCGTCACGTACCAGCTCCAACCGTGAGCTTTGGTAGCGACTGCACAATAGTGTAGTTGTTAGCAGCTTCAACCCTTCATGCCCGTGTATTATTGTTATATTATATTCATATATATTTTTTTTTCTTATATTAGCTTTTTTATAACCTTTTTTTTCTTTTTTTTTTTAATAATTTTTGTAAGTGGCCAAAAGCCTAAATGGAGATATGGAGAAACTCCAAATTCTAGTAGCAAAACGCTTCAACAACAACGATGTTGACGAATTTGATGGTTAAAGACCTAGATTGAAGAACGAGCTCTGTGCAGCGGTAAAGCGGCCAAAGGATCAAACTCTTTTGATACCAAATGGAACAAACAAAGTTCATACCTCACGTTAAATACTCTAGAAGGCTTCGAATATAAATAACTCCATTGAGATACAAGAATATATATTAAAAGTATGAATAAGAATGATGATACAAATAAGAGTGAGGAACCTGCTTTTATACTAGGGTGTGCCTCTTCATGGAAGGTCTTGTCCCATTTAGACATGCATCTTCAATATTAATGACTAATTAACTAATCATTATTACAATTATCCTCATTATTTATATTTATGGTATTTATATATATTTATTCGTAACACATAAGTATAACACCTTTAGAAAAATTGTTATTTATTTTTATTTATTTATTATGTTCCACTACTTTATTCACTACTTTATTCTTTACGACTAATATTCTATCACATATAATCTTTCCTTTTCATGAGAGACACTCATACGTTTGATAAATTGTGAGGTGGGAGGGCCTAAGCCTTTTAGTTCTAGATATGTAAAATACACATCATTCTAAACCATAATTTACACTATAGATATCTAATATTTGTTAAACTTGTGTCTTTATAATGTAATTAAAGATGTAATGAACAAATTTAATAGAGATGTTTACGATTGTTTATGTTGGATGCTCCATTTAAGTAGGTATGTTGCAAGTTTGTATAGACATACAAAGATAACAAATATCTTCATAAATAGTAATTGCAATATCCCTTTGTCCAATGAAATATGTTAACCACAGTGATTATCATCATTTCCTAGTTTGCTTTATTTACATTCACTATTCGCTCTATAATGATGCTTGCAGATAAATTAAAAAAATTGAATGAGTTGTCATGACATCATATTGAAGTGGAACACACCAAATGCCAATATAGCCCATGGATCTTCAACTTTATATTTCTCAACTAATTTACACTTAATATAAGTTTCTTTATTTACAATGTTGATACTATACAACATTGATATTATATATCTAAGGATGTTTTATTGCTCATTATTTTCAAAATTAATTTTTTGAGGAGGTAACTTTTTTTTTCTTGTGACTATATCCTATTTTTAATTTTTTGTTATCATGGCCAAATATTTTTAAAGAACGAAGCTCATGTTTTGATGAGCTTCATTATTTAGAGTATATTTGAGATATCTTAAGGAAAACCACACTACTTGAAACTACTCATTAGAAGTTATTAAAGGAAAACCACACTACTTGAAATGACTCATTAGAAGTTTGTAAAGAGTTAGACTTCCATTCCTACTAGATACTTATAAATCATGTATCATTGACTTATTTACTAACTCATTTTCATTGTGATTATACCAAAATTTATCATTCTTTATTGTATTATGTAGTTTTTAATATCATTCACAATATAAAACTATTTATTATTTCTAATTACACTTAAAAATATTAATAATACAATTTATAAATTGCAATAATAAATATTTAAATCATAGTATTTATAATAAAATAAAATAAAGATCATATTTCATATTCCATTCAAAATCTGAATGCACCTAGTACAATACATATTTTGATTTATAAAATATTAAATATTAAAATTAATAATATTAAAATAATAAATAATAAATATTTTAATTTAATTATAATTTATTTTTTAATTTATATATTTTTTAAGATAATAAAACAACATCTTTAATGAATGATTAATAAATTTATTTAAGATGGTTTCACATTTATTAATATTAACGCAAAAAAATCACCATTCTAATATAATTAACGACACTATATGATAATAATTTTTTCACTTTTTCAAACAAAAATAACATTTAATATTTAAAATTTTAAAAATTCACTATAATTAAATTTTAATTTTCTACATTTTGAATTTTTTTCCAATTTAATTAAAAATTTGTTAAAATTACAAATTTAGAATTTCTAAAATATATATCATTGTACTCTAAATAGTTTCGTTAAACTAAATATATCTATATATTTAAAAACATATTTTAAACAATTAAACATTATAATTTAACCAAAATATTTAAAAACACATTTTAAATAGTTTATGAGAGATTTTTTGGCGAAAATCACATGAGAAACCATTTGTCGACGCGTTTCGAACCAACTAGTATAATTTATCGTCAAAACATTTTAAATAATTAAACATTACAATTTAACTACAATTTATATTAACAAATATATTTTAAAAAATAAAACACAACCGACCATATAAAATAGTTTTCGCCTTCTAATTGTAACAAATTACCAATCCATGTAAAATAGTTTTTCACCGTCTAATTCTACCAATCATTTTTAATCATTCAAACACAGACAGTAATCATTTCCAACTACTTCGACCACTAAATCATGTGCTTTCAAATTAAAAGTTTTCAACTCTCTTTCCATATATGTCATGTCATTTTCAATGCAGCTTCCCGTTTAAGGAAATAATTCTTTTTACTATAAGATTGAATGCAACTTGCAACTTACAACTTAAAGAAATAAATAATTTTGTGGAAGATTTTCAATGCAAGCGTCGTTATGTCCCAGATAAGGAGATTAATAATTTTAGAGTCGTCTACGGACATCTGACATCGAAACCAACGTGCCTATGATTATCTGCACTGAAATTATTGAGAGAACTGTCAGTTTGCAGTAGCCAATGACCACCCTCAAACAAATCCCAAATGCCAAAGATAAAGATTCCTCCATGGCTATTACTCGCACAGCAGAATCACTGCATACCAAACTGCTTGGCTGCAAATTCATCCTTTCACAGGCTGAGAATAACAAGATACAGGCCCTCATGTAAGCCATGAGTAATGAGGAAGGTGAAGCTGAGAATGAGGGCCTCTGGATACATATGCCCCAGGATTTACTGGGCCAGATTCTATCAAGGACCTCCATTGATAATGTGATAAGGAGTAGCTCAGTGTGCAAGGAATGGGAATCATACATAAGATCGGGAGCTTTTATTAAGCTATGGAAATCAGCATGGCCATATCAGGGACCGCCCTGGTTATTTGCAGTCTCTAAATACAACTGCAGGGACTGCTGCTGTGCTTATAATCCAATTGCGAATAGATGGTATTCAATTCCTCTTTGTTTTCTTCCCCCGTCCATTCGTTTTCCTGTGGCAGCAATTGGTCAGCAGCTCCTTATCAAGGGGAGCTCGACTGGATCGCACCATCTTGCAGTCTGTAATCCAATAGCAAAGAAATGGAGGCTGCTGCCTGCGTTGCACCGTCCTCGTTTGAATCCATGCATTTGTGGAATTGAGAGCAAATTTGGCCCTACTGACAAATATGGCTGTGACAGCAGCTTTCAGGTCATTGTAGCAGGCGGGTCTTCGCAAAATGGTAACAGCTATGAACCCACAATAGAAATTTATGATTCATGTGCTGATTCATGGCATGTGATTGGAGAAGTCCCCTGTGAATATGCTGTGAGGTTGGCTGTGTGGACACCTAATGACACAGTCTACTGTAATGGAGTTATCTATTTCCTCACATCTGCTAGACCTTATAGTATCATTGCATTTGATTTAGTCAAGGGTACTTGGAGTGAGGTCATGGTGCCAAGGCCTCAGCAGCTCATGTGCTCCTTCCTTATAAAGAGAAGAGGCCGGCTTACTCTTGTGGGAGGATTGGGTTCTCCCAAGAAGTGTAAATGCTTGAATATCTGGGAGCTGCAGGGGGATGGGTGGCCGGAGATTGAAACGATGCCTGGTGAAGTCTTCAATAGATTTTTTGGAGAGAAAGCTGATTTTGATTATAAGTGTGCTGGCAGTGGGGATTGCTTGTATTTTTTCAGGGATTATCATTCAGAGATATTGGTGTGTGAACTCTTTGAGAATCAGAGGGCGAATTGGAGATGGATATCTTGCTTCTCTTTTGTTGGATCAAAGTTTCCAAGATTCTCGTTTAGGGGCATGTTAATTCAGCCAGGTTTGGATGTTTTCCAATAAGAACTGGAAATCTGGGGATGTTTTCATAGCATGGAAGCCCACAAGATATGCAACTTCAGCTACAGCTCAGCTCAAGGATGCCGTTTTAAAAAGGATTTTGATAAATAACTAGCATTATTTTTACTATCATGGTTAACTCTTAAACTGTTAGTATAGGCCTCCCAAGTCGCAGTGAAAACACCGGTGTGTAATAAGCATAGAGTTATGCTTGAGCCCTAGCCTCTGCCAATTTACAAAAACTGCGGTAAAACTCAAGCGAAAGTGTCATGACAACGCATCGTAGCAGACCTTGATCTTTGAGACTTGTTTCTCCATTATCTGTTCTGTCACCTATCTCATCTCGTAAGTCAATCTGTTTTTATTGTTCAATAATTTGACAACAATAAACCATGAAACTGAAAGCTCTGCCCTGTCTCTAAGTTGGTTTGGAAGGACAGGGCAGAGCAGTGTTCCTGGCCTGAAACTCAGTTTATTGTTTCTTTCTAATCCAATATGTTTTTTTATTTATCATCTTTCTGATCTATCATCTATACGGTCACGTAAATCAATCTGTTTTTATTGTTCAATAGGTTGACAACAATAAACCACGAAGCCAAATGCTCTGCCCTGCCTCTAAGTTGGTTTGGAAGGACGGGGCAGAGTAGTGTTCCTGGCCTGAAACTCAGTTTATTGTTTTTTTCTTTTAACCCAATGTGTTTTTTATTTATCATCTTTCCGATCTATCATCTATACGGTCATGTAAGTCAATCTGTTTTTATTGTTCAATAGGTGGACAACATTAAACCATGAAGCTAAAAGCTCTGCCCTGCTTCTAAGTTGGTTTAGAAGGACAGGGTAGAAAAGTGTTCCCGGCCTAGAACTCAGTAGTTCTTTTTTTCTTTTTAAATCCAATGTGTTTTTTATTTAATTCTACGAGACTTTAAGAGAACATAGGTGGACAATGGGTTGTGGGATTCTCTACTAGGATATCATGAAATATTATTTTCTTTGAGTGATCGGAGTATAAAATATAATTGTTTTACCACCAATTTGCATGCTATTTGCTTGTACTGTGATCGACTGATTGCGGTGGTCCAGAATTGTTGAAGCAATTTTTAGTTTTATTTAGCAATTCAGTATGGTCTCTATCACTTGGATATATATATATATATATATATATGATCTTCCTTCCTCCAAGCCAAGCTACAGGGTGAGCATCTAACAGTTGCAGGGCATACAATTGGATAGTTGAGGTTCACCCAGTTAGATGGACCATTGCACATGCTTTTGTTGGATCTTAGGCAAAGGAAAACATCTGAGATATCAATAAAAGACCATACCTACCTTTGAAGTGACTGTGAGAACATGAGCGCCTAATAAGCATAAAGTTTCATTTGAGCCATTCCTCTATGTGAATTGTTAAAGAACTCAAGAGAACTACTGGAAGAGTATGGACAGTTTGGAATTTTGTTGAGCCATTTCTCTATTTGAATTCTTAAAGAACTCAAGAGAACTACTGGAAGAGTATGAAAAGTTTGGAATTTTGTTTTGCAGCTGCTCCTTATTCCCGGCTTCATTTAGGAACCACAAGTATGCACAATGTAATGATTAAGACTTCACACTGGAGAATGCTCTCTTCAGTTATCAACAAGGTAAAACCAAGATGATCTTTTTGTGTGTCAGGTTTACAGCCTCAATTTGGAAGCAGAGCTCCATTGGAGATGACATTCACAGATTAGCAAAAGTACAATTTTCATTTTTCCTGTGTGAAGAGTTATTAGTCCTTACAGCAGAGACTATATCTTCGACCATGGTGGTTTTTCAGAGTTTTACCCCACCTTACAAAACTTTGAGGATTTGGGCTATAGGTTTGTGAAGCTTTTGAAAAACAGGTATTATACAATATTTTCTTGGAATTATTATTGTTGTTCTATTGTTTTGTGATTGGTGGGGTTGGCAGGGCAGATGATATGACTGATTCCTTGGAGTTTTTGGAGGTATCTGTCAGGAATAAAATATGTTGCAGAGAGGACCAGAACCCAAAGCTGTGCAAGTTTTAATAGAGGGTATGTTGGTAGGGGGTGGGTGGAACACCTTCCTCTCTGCCCTCGTTCTATATAGCTTCTTGTTGAAGCCATTTTTTCATGGAATGGGGATTTACCACAGAATCCATGGTTCTGCACAGACTGTGAAACCCTCATTCATTTTCACAGAGAATTTGTATGGTCGTTGTCTGTAGATTAGTAGTAGAGAAGTGGTTTTCTTGTAACAACACAAGGAGGCTGCTGCATTTCTTCTTTGCCAGGTATGGTTTCCTTTTGGTTTTGTATTTTTCATAGATTAGCTGGTCAGTGCTTGAGGGATGCAATTACCATATGCTGCCCCTGAATTGCATAGGTTAGGGGTTTTGTGTTGCCCTCTGAATCACCGCCCTTCACTGCCCTGTTCTGTTGACATGGTTTGTGCAGGCGCGGCCCTTTGAGAACTGACTCTGTTTCCACCATCATGGTCATGACCTAGAGGTCTTAATGTTCTTGAGAATAGTATCTTTCAGTGGCGCTTGAGAGGTATCTTATCTGTTACTTTTTAGGTCAGGTGAATGCCTTTTGTTGGTGAGAGAGACTCATTTAACCCATAGCATACAAAGGAAGAGTCCATCTTTCAGCGTTCATGGAATTTTATAGCTTGAGTGAGCTTAACAGTTAATAACATGTGTTTCCTCCTCATAGGTCATCAGGTTGAATTGGAGGGGTAGAGTCTGTACACCTCTATAGATTAACTAGTCAAATTGTTGCATGGAAGAGACCCCTTGTCCCGCAAACCAAGGTGTCTTGTATGTCAATTTGATGTTCAACTAGGCTGCAACCTTAAATTGGATTATTACTATAATTTATCAATTCGGTTATTTACATCTTTGCAATGGACATCTTTGTGTGCTAGAAAGTAGCACTCAATATTTCCATTATTTTTGGGTGTATATAAGTATTCACTCTTTTAAGGCAGTTTTGTATTCAATGTTAGGCTATTTATTTTCTTGGTTTCTAAGTGTTGTTCCTCGAGATGTTTTTGGCCAGAGAACATTGCCAAGGCATCTGCTGAAGGCTTTAAAACCTCCCTACTTAAGGCCACAAGCTAGCTCTTGGATCAGAGGATGTAGCCCTCAAATATCTTTTTGAGCTGGCTGCCCAATGTCACTTCAATAGCAGCTCTACCTTTTATGCTTTAAATGCCAAATTTCGGTGGTGATTAAAAAGATTGAAAGGAAAGAAAACTACAAACTGAATACAAGCAATTACAATCAGATTTCTAGACCATGGCTTTTCCATTGAGCACATTTATCGTACATTGCAGAATCTTAAGGCTAATTTGGATGAAAGAAACAAAATATTTAGGAGATAAACAAGTACCTTCAAGGACCAGAAAGGGTGGCAGTTCTTGGCACTCAAAGAAAACAGAAATGTCATAAATGCTAAATGCTAAAACCCAAGCTTACCATTTTCTTTGTCTTTGTGTATTTCAATGCCCAAGATTTTCTTTGTTGCTCCTAGATCCTTCCTATCAAAGGTCCTAAACATCTAAGCCTTCAACTTTTTGATATCGTCCATGCTTTTGCTTGCAACAAGCATATCATCAACATATAACACTAAGATAATGCATATACCTTTCAAACTTTTGAAGTGCATGCAATGGTCATACTCACTTCTAGTATAATTCTGTCTCGTCACGAAGGAATCAATTTTCTTGCACCACTGTTTGGGTGATTGCTTCAAGCCATACAATGAATTCTTGAGCTTGCAAACTAATCTTCTTTTGTGATGTTGCACAAGACCTTCCAGTTGTTCCATGTATATCTCCTCGTCCATATCTACATGTAGGAAAGTTGTCTTAACATCTAATTTCTCTAACTCCAAATCAAGAAAACAACTAGTTCCAACACAATACAAACATGTACAAGCTTAACAACTAGCGAAAGATTTCATGGAAATATATACCTTCCATCTAAGAGTAACCTTTTGCAACCAATTTGGATTTATACCTTTAAACATTAACCATCAACTCCTTTAGTCAATTTGTAGACCCATTTACATACTACAATCTTTCTAACTTTAGGAAGTTCTACCAGGCCCATGTTGCCACAAAATCTAGCAGGTCAGGAAAGGAGATTCACCAGGTGAGGACCAAACTCTATGGCAACAATGAGGAAGGGTTGTCATTGTCACCTTAGCAACCTTCCTCTTGTTGTTCAGTGGGATTTCAGCCACAAGGGAGGCTTCCCTATGCCACCTACAAGGTATTCTAATACTATGGCTCATTGTGACTTATTTCGGAGGTCTAAAGACAAGTAGGGGGCTTGGCAAGGTCTACGATGACCAAAATATTCTAGACTAAGGTTCAAGCTCTCTAAGGTTAGGCCTATGACAAGGCTACTATAAGTTAGGGTTTGATTGATGTTCTTTATTAGGGCATACAATGGCATATAGCAACCTTAGAAAGATCTTTAAAATGATCTTTAACAAGAAGGAAACAAGGATTTCCAATAGAGACTGGGGCTTAATGCAAACAAGAGGCTTTTAGGGTTGTTAGATATGTGTAACAACAATAACTTGTTGGAAAATCCATAGAGGTGGTAGTTAAATGATTTCCCTTATTAATGACATTATCTTGTTATGTTTTCGTTATTATTATTAGTTCTTTCGATTTTTCTTTTCTTATCATCAAGACAAATGCCAAGCAACAAATAAAAGAGTACACAAGATGTAGGCATGCTGCCAGGGCAAAACCCCACTCTAGGGGAAAACCTTGTCAAAATTCTTCCTTCACTATATTCAAGATGAGACGACCAAGACCCTTACAACTTAGACTCGAGACTACCTCCATCCATCAAGTCAACTTTGTCATTCTTCTTCATATTTTGGTCCTTGCAATGATATTGAACTTACCACTGTGATAACAATAAGGTAGCATCGAGATACTGAAGAATCGAGTCTACATCACCGAGATATTTACTGTGGTAGCAATGAGATAGCACCGAAATACATCACTGTAATATCACCAAAATGTGATCACTGTAGTAGCACCGAAACTGTGATATAGGAATAGCATCGAGTCACTTTGATACATCATTGAACTGTCTCCACTATAATCCTTATTTTATATGCTGAGAATGGCACGAAATTATCTCTGAGATCACCAAGAGTTTTCCACGAAGATCACCCAAACTTCACCGCAACCTTCTTTGAGATCCGAGTTAGTAATATGTGTCATATCACCGAAACTTGTTCTCTGAAAAAATGCGAGTTTGTGTTGTGTTGTTAAGCGAAGATCCAATGCTTGTATATATAGTGGTTGTCCAGTATAATTAAGTCGACATGAGCATTTGAATAGTTATGTATATATATAGGCTGACATGTGATCACTTTGAGGAAGTTGACTTGAAGAGATTCTTTCAACACTAAGGAGACTTTGACGAATGGAGTCTTCACAAATTGACTTTGACAAATAACCTAAAGCCTACAATGGAGGCTTGACCTATACAATTGACCCAAGCATGAAACCCATGCTTTAACAAGTCAAATCAATTTAATAATAAAATTCTTTTTTCTTTCTTTTGAAAAATATATTACATTTTGACTTCAAGTACAATTAAGAAGACTGAACCTAGTTACATTTTCCAACACTCCCTCTTAACTAGGGAGGTATTCATATTTACATATAACCAAAGAGGTACATGGAAGATCTCAAAGCACATCATCTATGAAGAATTTTACGCACCGTAATGCCATGGACTAGATTCCTGACCAGGGCAATCTATCCATTGGTCTCTCAACAATTTAGGCACCGCAATGCCACGAATTGGATTCCTGACCAGGGAAATCTATCCGGGTGGGACTAAGATGGACTCAAGCTTTCAGCCTCTCTAAGTACCATCAGGCTTACTTGCTAACCATCAACCCAGAGATCCAGGTGTGTGTTAGAGCTCAATGACCAACACTACCTTTCCAACTTCGGGACCTAGACATCAACATAAAGTGCCAGCCAAATGTCCTCCTAGGAAATGCTTCACTCACAAAGCCTCAACACCCCTTGATCCGGCAGATCAAGGACAAATCTCTCTCGATCAAATTGATCTGTAACCAACATGCTATCAAAATTTTTGAGAGATTTACCTGTACAAAAAAACCCCAATCAATAACATACTTTCACATATTTATAAACAAACACAAACCTTCGAGGTCTCTCAGACAACAAATGTTGCTTCTCAACACAGTATGACTATCAACCGAATCTTTGACAGAAGATTCCTCAATCATACACTTTCCTTTCCTACTTCATATGTAGCGACATATTCTTCAATTAGATCCTACTTTCCTTCTTTTAGCAACACCTCAAAATGCATTCTCTAATTTCCTTCTCTCACTCATGGCCTTCACTAAAACTTACGGCTATTAGTCCTAGTCTAGTGCATGACACATGGAGTAGAGAATTATATCTGTCACTCCCTCTTAAACAGAGAGGATCTAATTATTCATGTACAAGGAATATTCTCAACCATCCTCTTATCCTAGGGAGATTTCTTTCATTCAATCTTCCTCTTAACCTAGGGATATTTCATTACTTCCATCCTTCTTATCATATATCATGCTTATCCCATCAATTTCACTTATGATCTAAGTAACCTAACACGGGGATTCGAGATTCGTAGGATACGGGGATTTGAGTGTCGGATTTAGACACGTTGGATTCGTTATATATATAATTATATAATATATATATATATATATATATATATATAGTATATATAATAATATATTAATTAATATTTATGACACAAATTCTCATTAATGATACAAATTCATTGATTTCAAACATAGATCTTCATCTAGATGTTAGTTTTACTATTTACAAAGTAAGTTAGTAACATTATAGCATGCAGAGTACATACAAAATTCAAATACATGTCACATAAATCATGATTCATAAATGAAAGACAACTTACAAGATAGTAAGATAAAGACACTGACAGCTGTAGTTTTCTCATTAAGTCATCAAATCAAAATTTGTTACATCGGTAGTGCAATGCCAATGGCAAATAGAAATAGAAAATATAAAACAACTACAGGTATACAAGCCTCAAGGCAATAGGTAGCCCATGACTCATGAGTCGTCAATCCTCATAGTCATCATGAGAATCAGCATCAATGTCCTCATCATCATGGTCACCTGCTCTCCTTTGCATCCTCCTCCTCCCCTATATCCATAGTCGCCTCTGCATCTGCTGGTGTGGAAGATGACCCCTCTAAAATATCATCGTCATCAAATCTAACAGGCTCTAGCACTGGATCATTGAGATCCATGTTGGCTAATGCCAACTCAACACTGCTGTCCAGACCCATATCATCAGGAAAGACATCCCACATCTTTGTCTTTCCCCTCAACCACTCTTCCCTCTGCCTGTAAATAAGACGAAGGTTGGTGTGCACATACACCATTGTCTCTGCCCTAGACTGCTCAAGCCTACTCTTCTTCACACTATACAAATTCCCGTATGTGCTCCAATTCCTCTCGCAACAAGAGGATGAAGTAACCTGAGAGAGGAGCCTCGTGGCTAACTTCTGAAGAGGAGGGTTTGTTGCCCCATGATTTGCCCACCAAGAATAGGGCTTCTTAGCACCCTGTCTCTAATCACATCATATCCTGCAAATCGACCGGTGCCAGTGGAAAACTCTGCAAAGGCATCCTCCACCTCATCAAGCAATGATCTATCTTGGAAAACCCGCCTGAATGTATTTTTCCTCCCTTATGAGATTTCACCATCCATGTGAGGAGGGAATCTACGGGAAGGTCCACCATTCAGCCACTCATGGCTGTAGTATTTTGGGTTCAATGAGTGAGCCAAACAATGTAAAGGTGTGCAATCTTGTCCCATCTGCTGACAAGAATATCTTGTATAGTACCACAGAAGGCCTCTGGTGATGTCTCATACTGATCCAGGTGGCTCCAGAGACACACACAGGACAAAGAGGGCTTATGAAAGCTCGAAAATAAAAGTGTTTGGATTATGCTCAAACTAGGTTCATGTTAAAGATCTTGTCGTCATGATAGTGTTGGTGTGAACGGTTTGTCAATCCGAGTTCAGATGAAGAAGATAGAGGCAGTCAAAGTTGGGTTGACTTTTGCTGACTGGGCAAGGTTAAGGAGACTGCAATTTCGAATTTTACAGCAAACAGAATCCAGCCAACTTCGACCGGATTCTGGGCGAAATTGTCGCCTTGTTAAAAAGACTCCTTCGGCCAATGTTCGAGAATTGTCAAAATTACATTATTATATATAAAAACAAATAAATAAATAAAGGAGGTGGTGGGCCACCACCCCCACCACCCCACACCCCCAAACCACATTAACGTATGCCATAATGTTAATGGGCCAACAGGAATCGAACCTGCTCGGCCACGTGGCTGGCCCGCACCACGGGCGGCCTAACTAATTAATACAACAGACCAACATTCAATATGACACCACACCACCAACAGCGCAAAACCAAACAACGCCATGTTTAAACTTAAACCGTCACACTTTTATAATGTGACAACTCTGAGCGGTGGTAACGGTTAGTGTAATCGCGCCTAATTATAACGGGTGCTATAACAAAACATGACCGAGGTTGGGGGGTTGGTGGGATTCGAAACCCGACCACCCCACCTCCATTTTTCCGCCTTAACACAATGCCAACGACCTCATTCTGAACTCTCTGCCACAAAAACTCATATAAACCCGTTATTTGCACAGTGCGCCCAGGCAACATGGAGGAACTAGGAGTGGACACGAAAATCGAGACGACATTTTTAATTAATTTTTTAATGCAGGTGGAACCATGAAGGAGCAAAATTTCTAGGAAGGTGAAATTTTTGCAGTGTCCAAATTGGACAAAATTTATGTCGATCTTACACCTCTCGGCGACACGAACACGATGGCATAGTCAGTTTCCTGATCTGAGCAGCAGAATTGCAGAGGACTTGGAGGAGGGAATCTTTGAGGAATCTAGGGGGAATCTAAAAGATTCCTTGAGCCCCAGATTTTCACTTTCTCAAAATTCAGAAATTTGATAGTCGATATTGCACTATTTGATGCCACAAATCTGATGGTGCATTTAGATTTTCCATTTGCTCATTCTATTTTTCGACCTTTTTTCTAAGCGGAGTGCAGGTGTCAGCATTCATGTCCGAGCAACCATTTCCATGAGATTCGACGCCGCGAGATTCGGCGTGCGACCACCTTCAGCGACTTGACATCCTTCTTCAGATGGCCCCTGGATGTGAGGTATATGCAATGTGTCTTTTGCTATGCATTATGTTGCATAGATCCTTGTTTGATGTTTGATGTGGAATCTTGTTTTCATACTTGTTTCATGAATCATTCTTGATGTGATGCGGAATCATCTGTGTGATGTACTTGTTGTCATGATTCGTCATATTGTGTTCGAGATCCCTTTGTCGTCATGTTCTCATGTTTTCGCCATGTATGTTTGCATTGAGATCCCTTTTATGCTATGTTGGTGGGATGACCATCATGCATGAGTTTTGTGTCATACTGATAGGAGTTTTTGACTGAGAGTTCCTGTAGCGGAACATCTCTTGGAGCCGCTCTTGCATGAGGGCATTTTCCTTGTATGATAGTGACATCACCTCTTATGTACATCATCACAATTGGTAGCACTTAATGCAGCGGCCTACACCATCTTGACACCGGGGCTCGGAGATGTAGTCCCTCCTAGACGAACTTCGTTATCAACAGCTTATGTTTTCATGTGTTGATGATTGTCATGTTTCTCTTCTTTACAACATGCAAATGTATTCATTCATGTTCTTTTAAAAATGCAATTTAACACATCACGAAAGTAAAAGGCCTTGGGAGGGTCCTTTGTCACACCTGGACCTAGATCAAGTGGTATCCGAGCGGTCTTTGTGTGGATGTGAATTGCGTGCATGAACAATGGAACGTGCAGCGATAGACGATGAAAAAGCGATGTATGAGACCATGCTCAAAATTTCCAAAAGGGTGGAAATAATGTATGACACTCTATAGAAAGAGACCGAGGAAAAGGAGCGATTGCAGCTTCAGTTGCGAGCCACGGAAGAGGCCCTAGAAGAACTGAAGCACAACAACCTAAGTCTTCAAACAGATAACGTTGAATTGAAGATACTTCTACATGAAGAGGAGGAAAAACATAGTTTGCTACGACAGCTGCAAGTTAAGGACGAGGCCTTGGAAAAGCTGCAGCATGACCCATGTGAGGTAAAATGTAATTCTCTGAATTCATGTATGTGTCCTGATGATGATTTCACTGTTTTTGAAAATCATACCACAGGGATTTGCTCCAAATTGTTGAGGAAAATGGGGTATGAAGGAAAAGGCTTGGGCATTAATGGCCAAGGCGTTGTCAACCCCATCAAAGTGGAGGAATTACCCCGTCAGATAGGACTTGGGTATGTACGAAAGGAAGTTGG
>APFE030921880.1:29395-41633 GCA_000404065.3 Pinus taeda
TCGAAAAATATGTGCCTTTTGTGGATTACATAACCATACATTTTCTAAGTGTTGGAAAAGAATGGCAGCACACAAAAGGATGAGGTGTGAAAGACCCTCTCAACAGTAGGAAAAGAAACATGTTAAACAGATTTGGAGGAATAAGACCTATTGTAGTCATTGCGACAGAAGTGGCCATCAAAGAGCCACTTGTTGGAGGCTCCATCCAGAGCAGCGCCTTAAAGACAAAGCGTCGGTGCATGAACCAGGTGAAACAATTGTTTGACAAGCAAAACCGCCACAAGGAGGCGACCCCTTCACATTGATAAGTGAAAAATGGTTTCTAAATATGTTGTCTTGTCATGGTCATGCTTTCGTAAATCATTTGTTGCATTTTACAATGTAAAGATGATGATGTGTTTTCCATCACTTGTTTAGCAACAATGATGTCTGGTATTATTTTGAGTTGCGTGTTAAACTCTGAAAGTGATGTCGTGTTTCCATCACTTGTCAAAGAAACGATAGTGTTGGTCTTATTGTTGTAAATCATGTGTTGTAGTGATGATGTGCTTTCCATCACTTGTTGAAGCAACAATGATATGTTAGCCTTGTTTTCATAGTTGGGGTATTGTGTCCATCTTGATGTAAACTTGACCACCGAGTATGTGTTATAAACTTGTGGCAAGTGTGGGACGGTTGGGTTATTAGTTGGTCATGAAAGTCAAGCATGTAATTTGCAAAACAATGTACTATAGGTCGCAGGGGTTGCAGGTGTCGGCTTATCGCTTAAGGCTTCGAAGAACAAAGGTGAAGGAGATGGAAGCGAGGCCTTTCAGGACGCTTGTGATACATACAAGGTACAGAAAAGTTACAGATTGTTTTTCATGCTTTTGGAGGACCAAAAGCTCCTCAGTGGGAAGGATTGATACAGGTGGCTCCAGAGACACACACAGGACAAAGAGGGCTTATGAAGCTCAAAAATCAAAGTGTTTGGATTATGCTCGAACCAGGTTCATGTTAAAGATCTTGTCATCGTGATCGCGGTGGTGCGAATAGTTCGTCAATCCGAGTCCAGATGAGGAAGATAGAGGTAGTCAAAGTTGGGTTGACTTTTCATAACTGGGCAAGCTTAAGGAGGCCACAATTTTGACTTTTCCGGTGGATGGAATCCAGCCAACTCTGGCCGAATTCCGGGCGAAATTTTCGCCTTGTTAAAAAGTCTCCTTTGGCCAATGTTCGAGAATTGTCAAAATTACATTATTATATATAAAAACAAAAAAATAAATAAAGGAGGTGGTGGGCCACCACCCCCACCACCCCACACCCCCAAACCACATTAACATATGCCATAATGTTAATGGGCCAGCGAGAATCGAACCTGCCCAGCCACGCGGCCGACCCGCACCACGGGCGGCCCAACCAATTAATACAACAGACCAACATTTAATATGACACCACACCACCTGGCACCAACGGCCCAAAACCAAACAACGCTATGTTTAAACTTAAACCGTCACAATTTTATAATGTGACAACTGCGCGCGGTGGTAACGGTTAGTGTAACCGCGCCTAATTATAATGGGCGTTATAACAAAACATGACCGAGGTTGGGGGGTAGGCAGGATTCGAACCCTGACCACCCCGCCTCCATTTTTCCGCCTTAACACAATGCCAACAACCTCATTTTGAACTCTTTGCCACAAAAACTCATATAAACCTGTTATGTGCACAGTGTGCCCAGGCAACATGAAGGAACCAGGAGCGGACACAGAAATCGAGATGACATTTTTTAATTAATTTTTTAATGCAGGGGGCACCATGAAGGAGCAAAATTTCCAGGAGGGTGAATTTTTTTGCAGTGTCCAAATTGGACAAACTTTATGTTGATCTTACACCTCTCAGCGACACGAACCCGATGGCACAGTCAATTTCTTGATCTGAGCAACAGAATTGCAGAGGACTCGGAGGAGGGAACCTTTGAGGAATTTAGGGGGAATCTAAAAGATTCCTTGAGCCCCATATTTTCACTTAGAATTCAGAAATTTGACAATCGATTTTGCACTATTCGACGCCACAAATCTGATGGTGCGTTCAGATTTTCCATTTGATCATTCTATTTTTCGGCCACTTTTCTAAGTGGAGTGCAGGTGTCAGTATTCATATGCGAGCGGCCAATTCCATGAGATTCGACATGCGACTAGCTTTAGCAGCTTGACATCCTTCTTCAGATGGCCCCTGGATGTGAGGTATATGCAGTGCGTTCATGTACTTCTTTTGCTATGCATTATGTTGCACAGATCCATGTTTGATGTTTGATGTGGAATCTTGTTTTCATACTTGCTTCATGATTCCTGCTTGATGTGATGCAGAATCATCTGTGTGATGTACTTGTTGTCATGATTCGTCATGTTTTGTTCGAGATCCCTTTGTCGTCATGTTGATGGGATACTCATGTTGTCGCCACGTATGTTAGCATTGAGATCCCTTTTATGCCATGTTGGTGGGATGACCATCATGCATGAGTTTTGTGTCATACTGATAGGAGTTTTTGATTAAGGGTTACTGTAGCGAAACATCTCTTGGAGCCACTCCTGCGTGAGGGCATTTTCCTTGTATGACAGTGACATCACCTCTTATGTACATCATCACAATTAACAACACATAATGCAGTGGCTTACACCATCTTGACACCGGGGCCCGGAAATGTAGTCCCTCCTGGACGATCTCCGTTATCAACGACTTATGTTTTAATGTGTTGATGATTGTCATGTTCCTCTTCTTTACAACATGTAGATGTATTCATTCATGTTCTTTTCAAAATGCAATTTAACACATCACGAAACTAAAAGGTCTTGGGAGGGTCCTTTTTCACACCCGGACTTGGATCACATACTCAGGGCACTCACTCTGTAGAATAATACTCCTCACAGACTCAATCATTGAATCCCATCCCTCATAAACTTCTCCTAGGATGGGTTCGTCTCATCTGCAAATCGAAGCAAAGAAATGATAGGGTTCATGATCTGAATAATTAGATCTACCCTCTCCCACCAAGCATCATCTAGCATTGTGTCCTTCACTCTTTTAGAGGCTACTTGATCTATCTTTCTCCAAAAAGACCGAAACTCAGAAATAACCACGACCCCAAGAGCGGTCTTGACCTCCCTCAAACTCTTCAACATGATGAATGAAGAGGCAAACCATGTATCAACAATCTTCAACAATGATAGATTGTTGTACTCCTTCTAGATAGTGAGGGCATTTGTATGATTTTGCACAAAGTTACGGATATGTCGTGCATCCTCAATAATGTTACCAATCCAAAGCGCATCAAAAGCAATGGATTTCAGTGCTAAGTTCAATGAATGGACAATGCAAGGTGTCCAAAACACTTGTGGATATTTAGCTTCCACAATCATGCCAAAAACCTTGCAAACAGGTGCATTATCTGTAATGATTTGCACACAAGAATCAACACCTACATCTTCAATAACTTTAATAAATAACTCACCCATAAATTGTGCATCCTTGTATTCTACGAGTGTATCCACTGCTTTCAAGAAAACTGGACCATTCAAGGAAGACACCATAAAGTTGATGAGTGGGTGTTGTGTTGTATCTGTCCATCCATCAGAAACAAAGCTGACCCCAGATGTTGGCCATGATGCTTTAATAGGATCAAGCATTTTTTGCACCTCTTTTTTTGCCTTCGTCAACAATGTGGTTCTAAGCTTCTCTGAACCAGGAGGCACATACAATGCTGGAGACCCATGAGTTAGAGCTCGACACATCTCAATAAATAGAGGTGAGTGTGCAACATTAAATGATATGAAGTTTTGATAGAAAAAGAAGGCAATGGTGAGATCAAGCTCTTTCCGTTTTGCTTTTTCCATTGGACCAAGTGAAATTACTTTTCTTTTTGTTGCTTGTCCCCCAATAGAACTCTCAAATGGAAATTTGGTGGTGCCTTTCTTCAAAAATGGAAGAGGATCTTCATTCTTGGTTTTTCTTGATTTTGCAGCCACATTTGCCATACCAACGGTGAATTCTTTTTCCATTTCTTTCCTCTTTTGTAAAGGAACAACTTTACAAGCTCCAACTCCACAACTTGGTAAAGCCAACAAATGGCCTTTCACATGGTAATATGTGCTTTTGAAAGAACTGTGGCAAAATTTGCATCTCCATTGCACATTGCCTCCTCCCTTCCCCTTGGTGCTTGTCCCATCCCCTCTTGTGACATATTTCCACAAGGGATATTTCTCAATGTTGTCTTTAAGAGGAAGTCTTCCCCCAACATTACTTGCAGTAGATTCTGATGATATTGGGGGAGGAGGGGCATCTCCAATGGAGACATTCTTTCCCTTCCTTTGCCCCCTACTTGCTGCCCTTGATTGAGTCATGAACACTGTAAAAAAATAAACAAAACATGCACAAATTTGTAAAAAAAATTCATATACAAACTGCTGTAATAGAAATGAAAAAAAATAGAGATGAAATGCACTTACTTGGTGCTTGAATCTCCTTGTCGAACGCTCCAAACCCTTAGCTCTTTGCCCATAGCTCACTATTTGCAAAAACGAATGAGAGAAATGGTAAATAATGAAAAGAACAATGTTGTTTTTATACCCCGGGTTTCACTTTTTTGGGATTCAAATCCCAAAATCGGGACACGATGTGTCCTAACGGGACACGACTGGGATTCGATCGTGTCCCGTTAGGACATGTCGTGTCCCATGTTTGGATTCAAATTCCCATCAAATCATGTCAGATTCATGGGATTCAGACACGTGGCCTGTTTTGGACGAATCCGGTTTCATAGCTTACAATCATCTTCACCAACTTGAAGACAATGTACCTGCACAACTTAGATAGCAAGTACAACCAAAGTTATTGAAGCATGAAGTTAGCCATATCAAAATCTTATAACAACAAAAGCATTTAGACTTTACAAACATAATCAACAAGAGACTATGCTTCAACTTCTTGCCCAGGTTTAGTTACAAACCCTAAATCACATTCGTAGCTCATCAAAATTTCAAACTCATTATTCTAGGGTTCCAATATTCTTTCAACGACAAGTTCCTCGTATAGCAAACCCTAGAAACAAATCAAATCAATGAATCTAACAACTTTCAAAATTCACATGTTAGACTCCTCACTAAGATTTCATACATATCCTAGATTTCATACATGAGTTTCAACCATCAAGACTAATCACAACTTAATCAACATCATGACTAGCATCTACTAGGGTTTGATATTCACCCTAGATTTTCTCATTTACATAATCTCAGCAATCACTATGTAGATTCATAGATTCTAGATTGACTTATCACACATACTTAGAGAATTTAACTACTACTAGGGTTTAGTTGCAAGACCCTAGATTTTCCAAATAACGTCATCCTAGACAATCAAAATTTGACTAGGACTTGTTTCCAAACCCTAGGACTCATGACCATTAACACTTAGGTCAATTCATATATCTAGGAATTCATCAACATATCATAAACACATCATACGTCAGGCAATATTAGTTTGCTAGACATATACCAACCTAGAACAGGTTAGGGTTTCAACCAAATGAACACATACCTAGGGTTTCATTCCTAAGACTCTAAATACATAACAAGGGTTTTTCTTATCAACCAAACCCTAAAGATCTAGGGTTTCATAACATAGCAAATCAAACCCTACTATTCCAAAATTTCAAAGGTTCAGGATCTCAAACAAACATCATTCAACCCTAACAAGTTAGGTTTTCATGATCATACCGAAATCCCAAACACGACATCATCAACAAAAACTTCAAATAACTTTTTCCAATAACCCCAACCAGTTTTAGGGTTTTAGACATTAACATTAGCGTACCCTTAGGTTAGGGTTTTCCAGAGAACCTATCTAGGGTTCTTTAAAGTTAATTAAGGATATGAGGGGGGTAGATTTATCAAGTGATGAATCACCCAAAACAAGAATCATTATGATTCAAGACAACTAGACATAACAATGCAAATTTCAAAATAAGATGAATGTACCTTTTAAGGGAATTTCTAAGGTGTATAGACTATGACATACCTAGAGATGGCCAAGCCTTGTATGTATCCCTTGAAGTGTTCTTCTTGTATTCAACCATGATCTGTGATACATACTCTCAAGAAAAACATGTGATACCAAGAACATGATTTAATTTCTTAAGTTAGATAATCATGGAGGATGGAATCCTATGATATCGAAGATCAAGATATTCACTCTTTCAATCAACATTGGTACTTTTTCTTGAAATCCTAGACTACTTGTAAATCCTAGAGGGAGAGGATTAAGGTTCTAATATGTTAACTAGAAAGTACACTTTTTAATCCTTGACTAGTTAGAAACAAGGCTTATATGAACCATTAGTGATAATAGAAATTCAGACGCTTATGAGCATACGTACCTTGTGAATTACATACCTATGTTTTTATTAGACTTTTTGTATGTGTATCTTGTTGGGTATGGAGTACTTACTTGATTTTCTTAAGCTGGTTTCTTGTGCTTGTACTTGATAGACCTTCATAGGAGTTGTGCCAAGTTCCATCCCTTCTCAATGTAGTGAACCCCTCACATTGTAGTGACATCGAAACCTTCTCATTGAAACCTACTCACTATTGGAAGCACTGAATCCTTCACTGTGATGTATCACCAAGATCTTCTTTCTGTTGTGGCACCGAACAGATAATCCACTGAGACTGTGGTATAGTGGTGGCATATGTTGATTTTTGTAGCATCGGTTTTGTTCTAGCCACGAATTTTGGTGGAGAGGCTAGAATACATGTATTCTCTAAAACCCAGAAACCATTTCTGGAAATTCCACCTAGAGACGACTTAATTAAAATAATTAACTTTTTTTTATTGGGTTCTAAGTCTAAACTTAGGAAATCTATGGTATTAATTAAGTCATGGTGATAATCTTCTAGAAGAAGACATGGATTGATTTCTAGTTAATCTTAGCCATCGATTATGTTTTAATCTTGATCGTTGAAGCCTCAACGAGAGATTATAAAAAGAAATTTGATGGGGGTTGGAGAACACACTTGGAGCCACCAGGAATTCGATATTGCTGGGAAATCGAACTCTAGAGTAGCAACTATGAGTTTCCGGAGGTGATTCAGTAAAGTTGAAGTAGTGAGAGAAGGGCAGGGATAGTAAGGCCGGAAGGAAGTTTTTCCAGTCTGGTGAGTGCATAGCAGAGAGACAACGTACTCCACAGAGAGTTGACGCAATGTAGAGAGGCAGTGCAAAGCTTCAAAGGGAGATCCGTATTTGCTGAGGAGAAGTCAAGTTTCAGAGGTAGGAGTTGGAGTGGGAGCTTGGAGGGCAAAAGATCGAGTTTCAAGAGCACTAACTGATCAATAGAGTGAGAGAGATGCTGGTCCCAGTACGCTGACGCAGAGGCAGCAAGGGACAACTCATCTTGAGCTAAGGTCAGTGTCGGATCACTGGTGGAAGTGAGATTTTTCTCACTAGACATTTGTCAGTCATTTGCTTTGTATGGAAAGCTAGATTTGAGCTTCCATAGATTTGTACTCAGATTTACTACTACATAATAATAAAACCCTCAGCTGCTACATCGGTTTTCCCAAGTTGGGGTTTTCTGGGGACTTTTGTCCAAAAATAACAATGTATTATTGTGTGTGTGCATCTATTCTTCCAACGTTTTTATTTCTTCTGTAATATTTTATTTTGTGAAGGCTGCAATACATATGTTTTGATATTTGCCGTAGGAAATTGCAAATAATTTGGTTGATTAATTTAACAAATAGAAGAAACATTATCAGTTGTTGCAGTAGGATTCGGGATCATCGAATTTTCACATGCTATCAAAGGACAGATAGAAGCCAGAGAGCTCAGTAGCAGAAGAGGAGAAGGAGGTTCGAATTTTTGCGTAGGCAGCAATTTGAAACCCTCAGAGACAGCACAGTCCTTTGGGCAAGGAGGGTCAGTGCTAAGGCAAATTTATTTCTCTGAGAGAGTCGACAGAGAAATTAAATTTTCCAGATCAGAGCTTACTAGAGGCAGAGGGAGACGCTGTATTTTTTTCCTTGCAGAGCAGATCTTTAGCTAGGATGCAGATTTTGCAGCAATTTGCTAGTGAAAATAACGTTAGGAGGAAGGAAGAGCGCACACTAAGGGAATTCTCTCCTCAGGGAACTTCTAGCACAGAAGTTAGAAATTTCCTGGCAGAGCAGCAATAGCTGTGTGCAGAATTTCTCACTCCATAAGGGAGTGCGAATAGCTGAGCAGCAGCTGCGCAAAGGAGAAGAGGAGGAGTTCAACATTTTCAGAGAAATGGCATCAGCAGGGTTGAGAGATCAAGATCGATTGGAGGGAGCCTCCAACTATGTGATTTGGAAGGCTAGAATTTCCTGCCTTCTAGATGAACATGATCTCAAGACTTACATCGATAGTATGGTAGTTGTACCCATAGATACAGATCTATTTAAGGCCTACAAGAAGGAGATGGCGAAGGAAAAGATGTTGATTCTCGATGGGGTTCGAAATCACGTGGTATCTCACATAGCTGGCAAAGATACTGCCCGACAGTTTTGGGAGGCACTTGCTACACTGTACGAAGGATCTTCCGAGTAACAAAAGATATATCTTGAGGAGAATTTGAGATGCACAAGGATGTAGAAAGGGGAGCGTATAGACCCCTTCCTTACTAGGCTTCAGGATGTCTGGGACCAGCTGCCTTCAGTAGGATCAGTTCCCCAGCCTACAGAATTGGTGCGGTTAGCTCTGAACAACATTTCCGAAGAATGGCAAGTTTTCGTCCAGAGTATCCTGGGTAGAGAAAAACTGCTAGATTGGGATCGTATGTGGGTTGATCTGCAGCAGGAGGAGATGAGGCGAGATTTGGTAAAGAGCACCATCAATAGTGGTAGCAGCAACTGTGGAACGAAGCAAGAAAAGGAAGAGGAAGAGTGGCCCTCACATCAAAGGGGCAGCGGGAGTAGTGCAGGAGGAAGAAGGATGTTTCCAAGGTCAAGTGCTTCAAATGTGGTGACTTTGGCCACTACAACACTCAATGCCCTCTCAGAAAGAAGGACAAGGAGGAGAAGCAGGATTAGCAGGTTTCACCTGTTGGATCGACAAGTTTTCTTCTAGATTGGAGGAAGAGTTTACCATGATCACCGAGATACCTCCAGGAGAGAGGTGGGGTGATTTGGAGTTGTAGCGCTAGAGAGCTACAGGATGGGCTGGATTCTTGAGGAGGTCCACCTCATGAATCAATACCTTGCTACGGGAATCCAAGACATTTAGTAGCATCATGGATCAGCGGCAGTTGGTGCAGGCACGTGCTAAAGTGACAGATGTAGTAGCTAGTAGCAGGTCAGATACTGGGCAACGCAGTGCAGAGTTGGCAACAGTGCAGATGGCACATAGCAGAGTTAGTAGTAATGCAGAGGCTTCAGTGGCAACGCAAAGTCTAGCAACAATCAAGAATCAGGTGACAGATGCATCATACTGACCACAGTTGGTTCAGTATTTTGGATTCTTTTCTATTGCAGTTGTTGCAGTAGCAGCAAAAACATATGGAGATGGGAGATGGAGTTGCAGTGAAGATGCAGTGTTAGCAACGGTTCAGCAGGGCCAGCAGTAGCACAGATGCAATGTTTATCAGATTTGCGCAGTAGTTGGTGGGCAGTAGAGCCAAACATCAGTAGCGTAACAGGAGGTGTTTCAAAGACAGGGTTTTGCTTTAGTGGGTTGCAGTGCTATAACACATTCCTCGCTAAGAGAGAGTGTTGATTTTTATTGCATCGGTTGTGTTCTAGCCACGAACTTTGGTGGAGAGGCTAGAATACATGTATTCTCCAAAACCCATAAATCGTTTCTAGAAATTCCACCTAGAGACGACTTAATTAAAAGAATTAACTTTTTTTTAATGGTTCCTAAGTCTAAACTTAGGAAATCTGGTTAATTAAAGGGTATTAATTAAGTCATGGGGAGAATCTTCTAAAAGAATATATGGATCGATTTCTAGTTAATATTAGCCATCAATTATGTTTTAATCTTGGCTATTGAAGCCTCAGCGAGAGGTTATAAGAAGAAATTCGATGGGGGTTGGAGAACACACTTGGAGCCACCATAAATTCGATATTACTGGGAAATCAAACTTCAGAGTAGCAACTATGAGTTGCCGAGGTGATTCAGTAAAGTTGAAGCAGTGAGAGAGGAGTAGGGATAGTAAGGCCGGAAGGAAGTTTTTCCAGTCCATTGAGTGCATAGCAGAGAGATAGCGTACTCCACAGAGAGGCTGGTGCAGTGCCGAGAAGCAGCGCAGAGCTTTAGAGGGACATCCATATTTTTTGAGGAGAAGTCGAGTTTTAGAGGCAGGAGCCGAAGTGGGAGCCAGGAGAGCCAGAAGATCGAGTTTCCAAAGCAACAATTGATTAGTAGAGTGAGAGAGATGCTGATCCTAGTAGGATGACGGTGATTTGCATAAGCTGACATAGAGGCAGCAAGGGACAACTCATCTTGAGCTAAGGTCAGTGTCGGATCACCAATGGAAGTGAGATTTTTCTCACTAGACGTTTGTCAGTCATTTTCTCTGTATGGAAAGCTAGATTTGAGCTTCCATAGATTTGTACTCAGATTTACTACTGCATAATAATAAAACCCTCAGCTGCTGCACTGGTTTTCCCAAGTTGGGGTTTTTCGGGGACTTTTGTCCAAAAATAATGGTGTATTATTGTGTGTGCATCTATTCTTCCAGTGCTTTTATTTCTTCTACAATATTTTGTTTTGTGAAGGTTGCAGTGTATATGTTTCGATATTTTCCATAGGAAACTACAAATAATTTGGTTGATTAATTTAACAAATAGAAGAAACATTATCAATTGCTGCAGTAGGATTCAGGATCACCAGATTTTCACAGCATATCCAAAGTCATCTCTGTTATATATAGTGAAGTTATATCTTTGTTAAACCGTGGCATTACCGAAATATTGTGCCTTCACTAAAATGTTTAGACTCCGCCTCCACCGAAATAATGAGACTGTATCTTCACCGAAATATTAAGAACCCAATCTCTGGAAAGATCCAAACTATCTCACTGTGTAGGTACTGAAAATATCTCTTGTTTTCACTATTACTTATATGTCGAGAATCTTTCTACAATTTATAGTGAAGTCACTCCTTTGATGTACTGTGTATTCACTGAAATTTTACAAGCTCATTCTCTGAAATGATCCGACTTCATTCTTGGTGTCTTTAATATGCTCACTGTAATCTTAGTCTCATTAGTTTTATTAGCCCAGAACTGCCCTTCTTCAAACTTCCTTTGACCTTGACCATAGCTTTGATTCCATGTTGGAAAATCCATAGAGGTGGCAGTTAAATGATTTCCCTTATTAATGACATTATCTTGTGATGTTTTCATTATTATTATTAGTGCTTTCGATTTATTTCCCTTATTAATGACATTATCTTGTGATGTTTTTGTTACTATTATTAGTTCTTTCGATTTTTTTTTTCTTATCATCAAGATTAATGCCAAGCAACAAATAAAAGAGTACACAAGATGTAGGCATGCTACGAGGGAAAAACTCCACTCTAGGGGAAAACCTTGTCAAAATTCTTCCTTCACTAGATTCAAGATGAGACGACCAAGACCCTTACAACGTAGACTCGAGACTACCTCCGTCCGTCGAGTCAATTTTGTCATTCTTCTTCATACTTTAATCCTTGCAATGACACTGAACTTATCACTCTGATAACAATAAGATAACATTGAGATATTGAAGAATCGAGTCTACATCACCGAGATATTCACTGTGGTAGCAATGAGATAGCACCGAAATACATCACTGTAATATCACCGAAATGTGATCACTGTAATAGCACCGAAACCAAGGTAGCACCGAAACTATGATATAGAAATAACATCAATTCACTATGATACATCACTGAACTGTCTCCACTGTAATCTGTATTCTATATGTTGAGAATGTCACAAAATTATCTCTAAGATCACGAAGAGTTTTCCAGTGAGATCACCCAAAATTCATCGCAACCTTCTTTGAGATCCGAGCTAGTAATCTGTGTCATATCACCGAAACTTGTTCTTTGAAAAAATGTGAGCTTGTATTGTATTGTTATGCGAAGATCCAGTGCTTGTATATATAGTGGTTGTCCAGTATAATTAAGCCGACATGAGCATTTGAATAATTGTGTGTGTATATATATATATATATATATATATATAGATGCGGACATG
>APFE030921890.1:803-13617 GCA_000404065.3 Pinus taeda
TGACAACCAAAGTGCAATTTTCTTGGCACAGAACCCTGCTTATCATTCAAAGACAAAGCACATTGATGTTCAGTATCACTTTGTGAGGGATATGATAGAAGACAAAAAGGTGTTGCTGGTAAAGGTGGACACTTTGAAGAATACTGCAGATGCATTGACAAAAATCTGTGAGCTCTGAGAAGTTCTCTTGGTGTAGAGAAACAATGGGCGTTTCAAGGCTGAAAAAATGACTAGCTCTCCTGTGGCCCCCTGTGGAAAGAAAACAACAAGTGGGAGATTGTTGGGTTGTGATATATTCTTTCCACATAGTTAACAGGGGGTTTGAGGGGTACCCGTAACCCCACTTTATGGGGTCCGGGGCAGCGGCCTGGAAAATTTTGGTTTTGGACCCTATGTTAGGTTGGGCGGACCCACCTATGGTTTTGTGCATGATTTTCACACGTGTCTTTTGGACGCGATGGTTTTCGGTCCATGGTATTGGATGCTTCGGCATGTATAAATATGTATTGTAACATTGAAAGGAATATAATGAAAAATCAAGCTGGTAGTCCCGGTTTTGGGATCCAGTGGGAAATCTCTGTGTATATGTGTTTTATGTGTTATGATCTCGCATTGTTTATTTTTCTGTGAGTTAGAATTCGTATGCAGGTAATTTCTGTACAGGGTTAAAACCTACAATACTGGAGGTTGGCATAAGGTGGAAAAAAAGAAAGGGAGAAAAGAACAGTAGTCAATTTTTATTTTTTTACTTTTTGTCTGCCTAATATCTTGTGAAAACAGGTACAGGTCATATGCATATACTTTTTAGCATCTACAAAATGTAATTTTGTCATTATGAATAAAATTACGACTTTTCCCACAAGAAAAAAAATAATTATTGGCACAACCACATTAAGAAATGTGATTGATATATGTTGATAGGCATCATTTTCAACTAACTTGTATCAACCACCTAAAGCAGAATCTATTTTCAACACAAACATAAATTGGCAAAAGCCTTGTATTTTTCAATATATGGGTTGTAATTGTTGATATATTAAAATGAATCAAATACCTTCTCATATATATATAAATAAATGTATTTATAGATATAAAAAAATGAAAATAAAAATATTCAATAACAATTCCTAAAAAAACATGTGCAAAACCTCATCCAAACATACTAAGAGTGATGTTGTAATGTAATTGATTTTCAAAATAGAGAACATGAAATTTGAAAAATATTAACCATAAATTATATTTACTCTAAAAGTAAATATAATTAAAATATTACTTGCAATTGTAAAAAAAATACATTAAATTTAATAACTCTAAAAAACTAAAATATATATTTCCCTAATATAATAAACAAAAAAAACTTATAATCAAAACTAAAAAACTTATAATTAAAACTTAAATCTACATTAGCACGAACCTATAATCTTAAAATATAAGAAAGTAAAAGAAATGCTTATTTCACCAAGGTATTTAGAATTTTTCCCATAAATCTCAAAGCTAATTAACTTTTTTTAATGAAATATTGATAGAGACCAAACTATAACTATTGGATCACAATTATCTCTGGATTAGCTTAGTATTTTTCAAACATCTCTCCCTAGATTTGCCCTTAGCCACTAGCAACTTCTTCATGCAGCAGTAAAAGCAAATTTGTACCGAGAAAGAGCTCTTTTCATTTTATTATGATAATTCTGAATTTGTACCGAGAAAGAGCTCCTTTCATTTTATTATGATAATTCTGAATAATTTTGGGGAGACTATTGTTAAGCCTCTTCGTTGGACTTCCTTCATTTATATTTTTCTTTGTTTTTGCATAAATGACATTTATCTTTACAAGCTATGCCCTAATCAAGGTTATCAACACAAAATTATTAATAAAACATTGTAAAGTATTCACTGTTTTTTTTAACACAAAATTAGTAATCATTAAAAGACAAAACATTGTAAGTATTCACTAGTATTTTTCAAAACATTGAACATTGTAAAAAGCATTTCAACATTGGACATCTTTATAATATTGTTTTATAGTATAATAATTTTAAAAATATATTAATATATATATATATATATATATATATATATATATATATATATATATAATTATATAATTATATATTTTCATTTTATCTTATAATAAAATAAATTTAACAATATTTTTTATATTTTATTAAAAACAAAAATAAGTGAAAGCAATTAGATCACTTCTTAATATAAATTTCCATTCAAATTGATAAGTAAAAAAATTATAACTCCTAAAAACAATCTCTCATCAAAACATTAAACGAAAAAAACTAAAATAATAAAATCATTTCTTAAAAAATTGAAATAATTAAAATATTTCATAGAATTTACAAATGATTAAAAGGGTTTGCGTGTCATGTGCTAGATAGTCAATTTTTTTTATATAATATTTATTTCTATGTAAATTATATATACTATGGTTATAATTTCAAGAATTTACTGATAAAAATAGTGCTATATAATCCAAGCTAGCACTAATCATTTATCTACTCGTGCTTGCATTTAACTTATCAAATGTTGATATTAGTTTATTTGTAAAGGTTGCTGGTTGTGTATAATAAAATTGCTAAACTAACCTATCTGTTGCGCGATGGTTTAATAAACAACCTACTCTTTTTAGTTGTGCCTTAAGAGTGTGGATATACAATAAATTTGAAATAGTGTGGATTCCATGATAAAATTGAGTAGGTAAGGGATATATCTGGCTCGAACCATTTTGATTTACATTACATGGTATATAATATGTTATTTCGCTTATACAGTGATATGGGGTTTAATGGTAAGTTTTGTTGGGTGAAACCCACGAGATGGAGGTTCAAATTTCATTGAGTATATGTCCTGTTGTGTCTTGGCTAGAAGAGTAGGCAACCTCCGAGCGGACGTCTCGGCTCTTGTTGAGGCATAAGTTAATTGCTATTGTGTGCGGTTTGTTGAGGCATAAGTTAATTGCTATTGTGTGCGGTTTGCTGGCAGCCAGTTCGATTTGATCTTGGGCCTATTCAGGATGGCATAAGTGAATTGCTATTGTGTGCGCTTGCAGGTTGTTGCACCTAGCCTAGGTTTATAGTGGCAGCCAGTTGAATTTGATATTGGCTGTTGCACTACTGGTTGTTGTACCTAGCCTAGGTTTATAGTGAAATTCAGCTGGTTGTTGCACTACTAGCTGTTGCACTACTGGCTGTTGCACCTAGCCTAGGTTTATAGTGGCCCTATTCAGGATAACTCGCAACCAGTTGGATTTGATACTGGCCATGTTCAAGATAACTCTCACCAGTTACCGCTTATCTTAGATTAACCTAGCCTAGGTTTATAGTGGTAGCCAGTGGCACCTAGCCTAGGTTTATAGTGGCAGCCAGTTGGATTTGATACTGGCTGTTGCACCTAGCCTAGGTTTATAGTGGCCCTCTTCGGGATAACTTGGCTGTTGCACCTAGCCTAGGTTTATAGTGGCCCTCTTTAGGATAACTCGGCAGCCAGTTGGATTTGATACTGGCCATATTCAGGATAACTCTCACCAATTACCGCTTATCGTAGATTAAAAAAAAACATGTTATTTCACCTATCTCCCATGCCTCAGTGATGTTGCTTGCACTCCTTTCAATAACTATATACGTGTGATCCTTTCCTACAGACCAAGACTTTGACGCATGGTGTACACGTGTAACTCTGCTTGATCGAGTGCCCTATTTCGTGATGCCACCTCTTCTCACGCATGTGATATCCCTCGCCCCTTTGCCTGGTCAGTATATGGTATTTTACTACGATACGTGGGCAGCGAGGATTGTTAAGTACTAATCCAACGGTGGAATTGATATTTTCTAACCCTAACCCTACCTAAAACCTTTCTTATGTTCATTCGATCTGTTTCATTGTTGAAGAGGTGCCTTTTGCCGAACTCATGGCTAGCTTTCCTTTCCTCCTACTAGCCCTTGGAGAAAAATTGGCAGCGCAGAGTCTCATGGAAAAAAGATGGATTAGGTTGGTGATCTAAGCTTAAATTTAGCGAAGTTCTTCTTGGTTGTTAGATAGGGCGTCATGTGGTCTGAGGAAAATCAATCCATATCTGGAGATGTTCAGTTTACCGAAGATGAATTTCTTTATTTTGTTGGAGGGGGTGTTGTATCTGCATTTTTTTAGTAGAGGTTATATTATATGGTGAGATGAGACGGTCATGTAACCATCCTTAATGTATTTTTTTAATTATTTAGAAGGGGGTTTACTCAAAAATTGTCCAGTATTGTTTTATCTTAAAGCACTACACCCCAACTAGGGGTTACTCCGCACTTTTTGCTAATTTGTTTTTTCCTGCTAATAGTACTATGCTCCAGGCATAAATTAAAGCTATGGTTTTCATTATACTCTACTACTCTTTTTCAATAAACTTGGTATAAATAAATTATCATTAGACTTCTATTCGTTTTCTGTTAACTTTTCACAACACTAGTTTACAAGCACCATTTATTCTTAGTTATGTTTACCCTTATCTATTCATTTGAAGTTACTTATTAATATCACATAAGCTAAACATTTTCCTTACTACTTGTACTTCTTGTTGTAAACTCCCTTCTGGGGGTTAAGATGTTTCCTTTGCTCTAGTATAAGAATTCCATCCACAATTCCATTAATTGGAATTTCTTCGGTATTTCCTTCATGAGGTAACTCTCCCTCACCTACACCTGCATGACCTGCATTCACAACATTTCATTATTTTCCAAATTATGATATCCTTGGATCTCATTAGCTTCTTTATCCTCGTTTTCACCAAGTATAGGTCCTTGTTCAATTCACAATAGGTGAACATTCATCTTTGTCGTTGTGAGCTCTTGTCATTAAATTGAGCATTCAACCTATGCTCCAACTTCACTTGCAGCTTGTGCCAGTTTACTTTCTTCCGCAGAATCCATCTGCGTTGTTTGTCTTCCTTACCTTCCTGTAGCAATTCTATTATTACATTTGGCTTTACTTTTATTTCAACAACTTCTTTGTCAACTTCCTCTTGACTCATGCTTCTCTTTATGCCATTTTCTTTGGCATCTTCTTTTCTTCTTTTGTGGCTTCTCTCTAAACCTCTGTCATGGCTTCTTTCTAAACCCACTACATGACTATGCCATTTTCTTTGGCATCTTCTTTTCTTCCTTTTTGGCTTCTCTCTAAACCTCTGTCATGGCTTCTTTCTAAACCCACTACATGACTATGCCATTTTCTTTGGCATATTCTTTTCTTCTTTTGTGGGTTCTCTCTAAACCTCTGCCATGGCTTCTTTCTAAACCCACTACATGACTATCAGTAGTCATCTTCCTTCTTCCTTTGTGAACTTAGTCATCTTCCTTCTTTCTTTGTGAACTTTACCTTATGCCATTTTCTTTGGCATCTTCTTTTCTTCTTTTGTGGCTTCTCTTTAAACCTCTATCATTGCTTCTTTCTAAAACCACTACATGACTATCAGTAGTCATCTTCCTTCTTCCTCTGTGAACTTTACCTTGTCCACTTTCCTTCTTCCTTTGTGAACTTTACCTTGTCCACTTGTAGATTGCACCCAAGCCTCTGCAATAACAACTTACTCCTTAACCTGTTACAATACCTCACTGAGTTATCTCTTAGCCCAACTTTTTGGTATCTTTGGTTCTCTTCTCTAGAAACTCTTGAATTACTCTGCTCCTTTTAGGCCTCTGCAGATCTTCATTTCCTTTGAGAACATCCACTTGTCCTCCTCCTTTTAACCTCAGCAGGAACTTGTAAAGGTTCTTTGCCACAACCTCCAAGAACTTCTTTGTTCTTGGTTACAGTCTTCCTATTATAAACATCCTCATCACCACTACCCGCAATCAACAATTTGCCTCACACAATAGTTAAAAACATAAAGGTCATTTCACCTCTTGTCCAATCTCATTTGAACATGTATTGTTGTTGCAGTTTTATCCCAATCTTTTAGTTGGCTCTACTGTTGCAGCCCTTCACAATTCTTCCTCATCCAAAGAACATTCTTCTCCATATTTCTTTCAAAACCAAATCCATTCTACTTTTATCCAGATAGATTTCCTTCCAAAGAACTTTAGTTTTCTTTCTTTTTCTCCAACAACCCAATCCATGCAATGTCAATATAAATTAAAAATAAAAACATATTTATCTCATTCAAATTTCTAAACCTGAACTACTACAGGCTCTAAATATCACCATTTCAATGAGCAACAATGCTTTGTCTCGTCTTTCTAGAGAAAACTTGCTCTGATACCACTTGATAAATAAAAACATATTTACCTCATTCAAATTTCTAAACCTGAACTACTACAGGCTCTAAATATCACCATTTCAATGAGCAACAATGCTTTGCCTCATCTTTCTAGTGAGAAAAAAAAACATGCTCTGATACAAATCCACTTTTCCTCCAAAGTTCCACTTCTCGAGTCTAACACTCCTCAATCAATTCATTCACAACCTGCATGCATTAATAATTTATGGTCTATATGAACTCTTTCACATGCCCCGAATTGTTGCTTCATACATTTGACCATCTCTTAGTCTTTGATTCCATGAAATGGATGGATATGAATACTCATTTACATCAACATCAATTCAAGTTACCCTCAGCAGTGTTGCATGCAATAGAATCCTTCCACAAACTCAACTCCTCAGAAATTGCACCCTAGGAAATCAAATTTGTCAGTAATCGGAAATGAGAATTCATGTAGCAAACAACCAGAACTTTAATACATGCAAAATAACTAAACATATAATTCATGTAGTTTGCTTTTATAATTTTCTATAGGTGATTGAAACACTAGATTCAACAGAGACTTGAAATGGGTTTCTTCCCTAGAGGTTTATTACTCCATATCACCCGTGATTCACCTTTTTTAACCACCAACAAACTATGTTGGCTCAGATCTAGGTGATTTCTTCATTCAACATTAAATCCTAAATGATTCTATAATGTTGCATCCCAGTCCTCATCTGATATTCAACAAGTCTTCTCATTTATTTTACAAGGATTTAATCATACATAAATCCTTCTAATCCACACATAGAGAATTTTACAACATCTACAAAATTCTCCTTTGGGTCTATTTAAACCATAAATTGTCCTTAATCCACAAGATTACTTCTTCACATGACAAATTTATAAATTAATCTATCATCAATTTCAAGCTTCCAACAAATGCTAAAATTCTGCTAATTCTAGATTTCACATTCTTCTCAATCACACATATACACTAACAATTTATGAACACAATAAATGTATGAAATTATATTTCATTAAATCAAATTTGTGCATACACATATACTCAAAAACTCTCTTCCTCTATATGGCTTGATTTCACATTCATTTGGCCATTAACTTTGCCTTTAGGCTTACAATGATTAACTACAATATTAAGGAAAAGTAGCATTTCCTAGATCCCTAAATTACTCCATGATGTATTCCCTAAATCTCTAATGATTTATTTCCTAAATATGTCATGATTTTCAAGGTAAATTAGCTTTTTTCTTATGAACAAAATCTCAACTATCCATAGCTTTTCTAAAAGTATAACTCATACCTTCTACAATAATTAAAGAAATTAATATTATTTATAAACAAGGAATTGGAATTCCTTTTTAATGTTGACATCTCTTTTGCTTTTTTCTCTTAAGTAAATCTTGATGGCTTTTTGGAAGCTCTAATGCTCATGCATCACAACCACTAAACACTATGACATTTACCCAATATAACTAGAAATTATTAGCACTAGAGACCTTAAACATTATAAAATTTAACTAATATGACCCTTAACAACTATAAACCCAAACCCTTGTAAACCCTATATATTCTAACCACTAGAAGATAATCCATAATCACCCATATAATGTTGTTTTTCCACAACACTGGAGTATAGGATAGAATCTTAAATGACTAACACTACCAATCCAAGTATCATAACAAGACTGTATCGCAACAAGACTACTTTACATAGCGAAATAATATATAGCAGTAAATCAACTAGTGCACAAAATATACACAATTTTTTACAAATTTATACAGCAACCCAACTTCGTTATATTAATCAAACTGATAATACAATAGTCTAGGGCTCTCATACTAGGGATAATGACCCTCATACATCCACTAGTATAAGAATACAAGATACATTGACGATCTAGTTGATGTAGCATGCAATCATAGTTGCTTTGTAATATCATGTACACTGCAGGTCCTTCACTTATATTTTGCAACACTAACCATTATCAATGCATCAAATTCTTTAGGCCACTGAATTTCTCTCTCCAATTTTCCCTCTAACTTATTATAAGTCCATCTACAACGAACACATAGGGGCTTCACACTCACTAGCTACTCCTTCGTCCTTCAAGGTCACAACACTTTGAGACTTCTGCTCGCTATTGCTCCTCAGCTCTTTTGGGACTTTTCTTCCCACTATAGTCTTCCTGTGTTGTTCCAATGAAGACTAATATAGGACAAGAAGGCTACCACCTATCATTATCAAATTTCGCTTCTCCAACAATGAACACAGGCTAGACAAAAATTGGTCCTAGTTTGCCAAACCTTGAGTTTTTCTTCATTGCTTTTCCTAGCAGTCACTTTAGTCCATCAAGGTGATACTCTAATCTATGCTTGGTCTACTCTCATGTTTCCTCCCAACAAGCCACGAGCATCCAATGCAAATTTCCTCTCCTAAGACTACTCATCCACTAGCATCCAACCATCAACAAGAGAACATCTAAAACATATTGTTGTTGCCTCTTGCCTTGGGATCTGTGCATGTAGCAGTCTAGTTAGGGCATACCAACAGCCCTAGATCCCTGCTCCAATATTTGTGTTTCCTTCTCCAACTAGGCTACTCTTTCTTGTTGTCCACTCTAAGCTCCTCAAGCACTATTTTGGGCCTTGGAAAAGCTTCACAAGATACCCTACAACAAGCTTGTTATACCAGCAACATAAATTTTCCCCAAAACCAAGGAAGAAGGGTTTATTCATGTTGCGGCCTCCTAGACCTGATTCTGTCTCAGTGAGGAGACCCTCTTAAGGGCTCGGGTCCCTCCAAACAAGCCACCCTATTCAGTGCTATAGCAACCCTTTTCGTATAACCCAAAAAGAGACTAAAACACCACTAAAGTAGCACAAAATAGACCCTAAACTCGCCTTTGATCTGCAGCCTGATCTAGCAAGTAACATGCACCATAAACAAGAGACAAAACACTCCAATAGGCCTTCCTAGCCTCCACGCAAGCTACCTCAGACCTGCAACTCTCTTCCACAAGGAATTTGCACCCAAACAAAGATAAACTTCTCTACAAACTTGTGTTCCTTACCTCAGGCTTATCCTTGCCTCAAATTCATTGTCCAATTTTAGAGCTTATCTTGATGGAATATCCACTTTGGATGTTGTACAATTGTCTCACATATAACGCTTATTTATACACTTTCATGTGGTGTTAACAAATATGTCTTGTAGCACACCAACACACCAAGCCAACCTGACTTATGTGCCACAAAACCCACTATCTACATAGAAAAAATTAATATCTCATCATAGAAACCTCGGATTTGAGTGAATTTCGCTACCCCTTTCTCCTCTAAAGGTTCTCTAACACCTCCATGTGTCAAATCCCTTAAATGCCACGTGGTTTCACACCCACCGGATTGGGTGCAATGCCCACACCTTGGGTTCCAAGCCCACAAAGCACTTTTGTGGCACTCCAACCTCCAAACCCTGAACATTAGGGCTTGCAGTGCCTCCCAAGCTACCAAATCTCAACATATATCTCATAACAATTAAACAACTAATGCATATAACCCTTTATCACTTAACCACCATATCCCGTAATGAATGCTACATACAACCAGTCCTTTATAACACTTAACCCGTAAATCTAATAATCACTTATCATGTCACCCATAACCTCTCATACAGAAATAACATAAAATCATTTACCCCTGTATACCCTAATACCCCTAACAATTTTTCCCTTATTAACCTTAAACTCTTTAACTTCTAAACATAACCCATTACTCCTAATCCATAACCACTATAACCCCTATCTAGTAACCCTTATAATTTATAACCTATATAATTTCCACAATCATAACATATAGTAACCATAACCTCTACAACCTTTAACCCTAACCATACACCCCTAACAATTTTTCCCTGATCAAACTTAAACTCTTTAACTCCTAAACATAACCCATTACTCCTAATCCATAACCACTATAACCCCTATCTAGTAACCCTTATAATTCATAACCTATATAATTTCCACAATCATAACATATATTAATCATAACCTCTACAACCCCTAACCCTAACCATTAACCTTTATAATCTTATAACATTTAATGCTCAACCCTTAGCACACTTATCCATTATCATACCCTCACACTTATTACTTTTCACCCTTGACTGATATACCCTTAATGACAACAAAATCCAATATTCATCTCACTAACCCTTGCATACTTAAACCCTAACCTTTACCACCCCCAACCCTTCATTCCTATGCACTAAAACTTGTATCTCCCATCATGCAATTATAAATCATGACTAATAACAAATCCTCACTATTATAACAACTAAATAGTAATTAGTATAACCCCAAAGTTCTTTAACCCTTAGAGATTATAACCACTAGCACTTTCAAACCATAACCCTTATGAAACTTAACTAATATAACCCTTAACCACTAAAATATTGACATGCACAACACTTAAGATACCTAACATTAAACCATTACAACCACTTACAAATAGTTGATAGTTCATATAACCACTAACCTTCACACATATATGACAATGTCTTATAATCTTTTATCTCTTCACCCCTTATCTTATCACACTAACCTCGAGTACCTTACCCCACATACAAAGCCCTTAACCCTTATAATTTTTAACCCCAACTTATCTATAAGCCTTAACTCACAATCCCTATAACATGTAACCACTATCACAAATAACTCTTATTACTACAAAATAGGGAAAATTTTAAGAACCGCCCTAAATTTATATGTATAATAAAGAGGCAAATCCCCATGATACATAGGAAAAATGGGAGGTGATTTGATCAATAATATAATATGTATATATAATTTTTTTGGGAATCTCTCACCGAATTTTATTATCTTGTAAAGTCATGGCGAATCTATCACTGAATTATAAAATCTTGTAAGATCTTGGCAAATCTTTCACTGAATAATAAAAGGTGAAGTCTTGGAAAATGTTTTGTTAAAGTATGAAGCCATATATGATAATAGGAAAACATATTCATTACATTGAAGTATACTAACATACATGTTTGGAAAAAAGAAACATAATTTTCTCTTCCTACAAACAATGTTGCAAGTTTCAGCTGTCATGTTTTTCAAGGTTCTCACTGTACATTCTTTCATATCCTTCTATTAGTTTTGATAATATTCCACAACAAAGTTCTTGTAGGTGATGATCTTGACCACCAGGTTTGTCAAAGTAGGAGAGATTAATCTTTTCTCTACCACTTTTGTCAAGCTATCAAATTTCTTTCTTATTCCATAGAGTCCAACTACGATATTAAAAAAAAAAAAAAAAAAAAAAAAAAACATATTTTGTACCACTTTGTTAAGCTATCAAATTTCTTTCTTATTCCATAGACTCCAACTGTGAGATAAAAACACACACACACACACACACACACACATTTTGTTTACCCCAACACGCCAACAAGCAGCAAGCCCCAACTATATAATATAAGAAAGTAGTAGGCCCCAACTATATAATATAAATGTAGGTATCCCAAAGGCCTGAAGGGGATCTAATGGAAAGAAGTGATCGTTGTCAGAAGCCTTCCAATCAATATATTAATATATACATATAGATTTATTAGTATTTTAATTGGAAATCTTCAATTAAATAATAAAATTTAATTGCGTCTCTCCCAATCTAAATTGCTTATTAGCATAATTCACTACCTTCATACGTCTTGCATTTTTTAACAATGTTGTAACATGTGGATTTATTTCCTTTTTGGTGCACAATCTCCACCTTTTAGGACAATATGGTGCACTGGCCCAACCCCTACAAATCATTACAACAAATTAAGAAAAATAGAGAAGATGAAAGGTTGTACAAACCAGCATATTTTTCAAGCATTGGCCCAACCCCTACAGATCATTACGACAAATTAAGAATCAGAGAGAATATGAAAGGTTGTACAAACCAGCATATTTTTCAAACTAATCCAACATCAATACCTTAACTTTTTCATGAAGATATCATATTGAGAACGTTTGAAAAATGGTGGGAAATCTGGGCACTGACTATCTCTCTTATGTGAAGGTGATGCAGAAAGAGTGATAAGATTTCACATGCAGAAAAAGTAATAAGATTTCATTGTTTTGAATTTTTTTTTGTTGAATCAGAAAAACCAATATTAATGGAGATATTGGTATTTTTTACTAAATTTTGTGAAGTGACTAATATTAATGGAGATATTGGTATTTTTTACTAAATTTTGTGAGGTGACTAAATGTAGCTTTAACCATTCACCTTAAGATGTTTTTTATAATATAATTCCCTAAGTCTATTTAATATCTCATTATCATAAAAACCAACCTATATCCATATTAACTCCACTTCTACCACTCTTGGAGGAGGGATGAAATCTATTTATCCCTCTCAGCACTTGGTAAACCTGGAATTAAGATGGATCTAAGTTGATAGAATTTCCCCTTTAAATAGTCTATGCTCACATGAATACCATGATATTACCATGGGTCAATACCATGGGTTATCATAAACCTGGATCTTAAAAACTACTATTAGTAATTT
>APFE030921890.1:16114-35944 GCA_000404065.3 Pinus taeda
AACCAGAATTAAGATGGATCTAAGATAGAATTTCCTCTTTAAATAGTCTATGCTCACATGAATACCATGGGCCAATACCATGGTTTATCATAAAACCTGGAGCTTAAAAATTACTATTAGTAATTTATAAAAATTAATAAAATTAATAGTTGATTTTATTTTATTTTTATTTCAACCAATCTAAAATGTTTAACATACATTAAATTACATCATCCATTTTTACTCTTGATCGGATCAAATATTTTTCACTGTATGCTAGTTTGCATATCACGATATTTGATACCTCTACCTCTCGGGGGTTAGTAGATCAGAGTAAAGATGGATCTATGCTGGTTTAATTCCCCCATTTAAATAGGCTACAGTTTAGGTGAATACCATGGGTCAATACCATGTGCCATTTTGGTGAATACCATGGGTCAATACCATGTGCCATTTTTATTTTTATTAATACTAATATTAGGGTTAATAATTTTTTTTGCATGGTATTAATAACAATCTAGTCCATATTTGGCCCATAGTATTTTTCCCATAGGTTTCACCTAAATGTAATGCATTTTTTGAGCGTTTGTAAATATAAGGTGAGTTATGGAGTAAATATAAAAAAATGTTTTATTTGTTTATCATACCTCTCATTTATTTATATTTTTATTAATTTACCATACCTCTTTTACAAATATGGTATTTGGCCCATAGGATTCACTTAAATAAAACCTCTTTCTTGAGCCTTCATAAATAGAACGAGGGTTATGGACTAAATATAAAAAGAGGTTTATTTATTTACCATGCATCTAGTTTATTTATATTTTTATTTATTTACCATACCTTTGGAGTAAGTATAAAAAGACGTTTTATTTATTTACCATACTCCACTTTATTTTTATTTTTATTTATTTACACGTAAATATAAGGTGACTTATGGAGTAAATATAAAAAAAATATTTTCCATTATTCTTTATATGATTTAAAGATCTTTTCCATTCCTTGGAACCCATTTTATTCTTTCATGGTTAACTCCTTTCCGTTTTGGAACGTAAGGGATTACTTTTTTGGAATAGAGAATTTTAAAATTTTCACAGAAGTTGACTTAATGATGGGTGGAAGATGAAATCAAACATCAATTATTTTAACGGAATTGAAAATTCAAAATATCTATTATCTAAATAAAATTTGAAAATGACAAGTATATATCAGAAAATTAATAACTATATGTACCAAAAATCCATTAAAACACATACTTACATGGACTACTATACGTTGGTTCTTGACTTATTAATTCAAATTTCACTATTTTGCAAACAACTCCATACCACTATTCTCAATCTTGACTTCTTAATTCAAATTCTACAACTTTGCGAACAACCCGCTTATATGATTATGACTAAACAGATGCAAACTTGGAATATGGAAAGAACATTATTCAATCTTTAAATAAACATGAAAATAAGAGACTTGAATTTTTAAATAAAATGAATTATTCTTTTGTGACCATTTGTTCCAAAAAATAAGGTCATTTTCTTGAAATTAACCCCAATACCATGAAATACGGGAAAATGAAAGAAAACAAATATTTTTTACACCAAATGTGGAGGGTGAAATAACTATCATAAATACCTATTCTTGAAAATTAGGGGGACTGGAAGGTTGTAACTCCTAATTTCAAGGGCTAAATTTACTTTTTTAACTCTCTCCCTTAAAATAAGGTGGGCTAACCTCCATACCTAATTTTTTTATAAAATAAATTTGAAGGGATTTGTAACAATGTACTGTGATACAAAATATTCGCCCAATAAAAATATAAAACCCCTTAATTTCACCCAAGGGCGAAAATTCACCCCTAAAATTTTCCATGCTACAAAATCCTAATGACTAATATGCAACCATGAACCCTCATAGCCTATAACCCATTTAACACCTAATTCTTTACTCATATCACCATTAACCCATTTCATATGTACCTTATTTATTATTATCCCTAACACTTATAACCATTAGTAATAAAAACTATACCCCTAACTAGTGATTGTTCCTAGGCAATTCCTTTTAACCCTAATAAACTTGAAACCTTAGCCCCTTACACTTTAACCACAAACCCCAATAATTCTTAAACCATATAATAAGTAAATTTTACCCATATCACCCTAAATCCCTATCAAATATTAGTCCTCGATAAACATAACCCCTAGTCCTCATAAGCCATAACCCCCATGATCCATTAATTAAAAAAAGCCTATCATCTAATCATTCTAACCGTTGAATCATACCGTATGAATCATTATGAACCTTAACCTTCAATATTTGTAAATACTAACTTCCTAAACCATCAAACACCTAGCCTTAGTTCCCAACCACTATACTCTCTAAACATTATAATTTTAAACTAGTAATTGCCACACCTAACCTCAGTCCCTTGCGCTTATACCCCCTAAATAATACTACTATGAACTAGTAGATACTATAGTACATAAATTCTACAAACATAGATTCTTATACTTATAAGCCCTATCAACATTAATTCTTAGACCCTAAGTTCAACCCCAAAATCTCTAACCCATAAAATACTGAAGAAATATAATCTATAATCAACAATAGCTAATCCCTAAACTATAGAAACTATGAACCCTCATTAGTAATCCTTGGAATGTATAACCCCTTCAAATTTTAACACCTATCACCCTTGAATTCAAAATTAAAATGTTAATGATTGACTTATCTCCTATAGCATCCGTAACATACATTACCTAATCCCCAACACCTATGACCCTTAATCCACAAAAGCCATTATTTATAGCTTGCTATAACTGGTAACTTATAACAATATAACAATATTAACTATTAGACACTAACCAATAAAGTCCCTAGCTACTAAGCACTATAATAAAATAGGTAACCATTAACAAACATAGCCCTTAAGTCTTATAATCCATAACCTTTATAATGTGTTTCCATTAACACAATTATATCCTTTACGAAGTAAGCCTCACATACCTTGTCCTCTCTAACCATTAACCCCAAAAACATAATCGTAATAAATGTTATCCCTTGAATCACAATACTTAACAAGGATAAGGCCTACCAGCCATAATCACTATGATATGTAACCCATATATTCTCTAAAACATGATACTAAACACTTATAACCTCCAATTCCTAACCATTATAGCCTCTAACTAATATGACCTTTATTTTCAATCCCTAACCACTGATCTTAACCTCAACATAGTCACCCCTCCCACAATACCCATTAATAATTATAATCCTAAACCTTACAACCCCTAACCCTAAACCACTACTAAATAATAAGTCTTATAAACTATAATCATTATAAACATTAACCCTTCTAATTCTTAACCCCTTACCTTAATAAGTCATAACCAATGGTGTACATATAGTAACCCCTAAATCCCTAACCCTTATCACACTTGACCCCTAATAAAACCTAAGCATGCACTACTTTATCCCTTATGAAGTAACGCCAATATACATAACCCAGCAACCTTCTCCCCCCCCCACCCCGCCTTATATAACCTTAATGTTATCAGATGTAAATCTTTTTATACAATACATAAATCCTAAACCTCCTAAAAATTAATCAATATAAACTTTAACCCCCTAAGTCCAAATACCTTTAACCTTATTACTCATTTCCGTTTTTTGTAATAAACAATCCCTAAGACTTATAACACCTAACCCTTGAGTGATTAAGCCTATAATCCATATAACTCCTCACCCTTATAGCCCATATCCATATCACCCTTAACATTTCACACTTTAACCCCTATCATTATCTAATAACATTAATGTTTATAATCCTTAATCCTTATCGCTTTATAAAATACAAAAAAGTGGGCCTAACGTAACTACTAAACACCAATTCCTACCATTCTACCATCTATAATTGCTAATCACTAACAACTAAAACATTAATCCATAACCTTTATCCATTTTATGAGCACTCCTTGTAACCTATATGTCCAAATACCCCCAATCCCTATCACCCATTATTATAGTCCCAATTTATTAAACCCTATAATCCACAATGTTTGTATCCTTAAAGCCACATAACCCTTAACATTATATCCTCACTATTACAACCTCTAACCCATATATACCTTAACCACTATGACCTTCAATGCTTCAAATGCTTGACTTTGAACCTCTAATCACTATACTTGTTTGTTAACAAAAAAACCTTAGTTCTGAGTTTTAACACAATTATTTTCTTTTATTATATGACTCCTAACCTCCATTCTAATCCATAACTGAAAACCATATATTCCATTAAACATGTAGTTGTAACTACTATAAAAGTTAATCCTTATAGCGTGCAACTCCAAATACACAATATAGGACTCAATAAGTAACTCTTATAAGAAATAACATCTAGAACACCTAATTTCTATAACCTATGAAACATAACCCTTATCATCATCAACCTCTAGCACAGAACCTCTCACCAACATAACCCCTAATCATATCATATTTATCCCCTATAACATTTACAACTATCATCATTATAACACAACTAATGATATTTATAACACATACCCCTTATAATCCCTATTCTATATAACCCCTAACACTTATAATTATATTATACCCCAACCCATATAATTCTTGTAGCCCTTATAACCCATATAAAACTTATAACCACAAACCATTAAATACAATAACTATTGACTAAAATCAATTATAGTCCATAAACCTTGTGACCATTAAGCCTTACAGCCCTTACATCATAACCCTATCACCCATTGCCTATGCCTTATAACCCTTGTCCTCTAAAATTTGTGGTGTCCATAACCCATATCTCCTATTATCCCAAACTCCTATAGCTTCTAACATTAATATTATCTAACCCCTAAACCATAACCACTATAACCTTTATATATTAACCCCCATAATATGTAATGTCTATAATCGATACAAACCCTATTTCTATGATCCCTAAAAATTATCATTCCCAACAATTATCAAAACTAACCCTAGATTAATATAACCCCTAATCATTATAACTTGTGTAATCGATAACACATAATAGTAATAGCCACTAGCCCCTATCACAGTTAACCACTTACAATTATCACTCTAAATATATAATCCATTGAACCATAATCAATATAAATTCCAACCCCTAATAGCTATGTCTTATAACAATGCTAACCATTATAAACCCCAATGCCTCACAATTGATAATCATGATAAATGTTAAATAGTAACCTCTCTAGTCCTTAATTAAACTCTCCAATCCTTAATTACTAATCACTAATAAGTTCCACAATTAATCTAATGGGTACTACTTTGACCTAGCCAATATAAAAACTTTGCATTAACATGATTGTTGAGGGGATGACAATTCCCAACTCAATGATATGGATCAAACCAAAACCAATTAGTCTCTTCCTTATTTGGATTGAATTAATCCTCTAGGTTAAAAGTATAGCTACCTATTCAATGGGATTTAGTGATTAGTCATCTCTTTTTGATTATTTGATTTTTCTGCCTTTTTTAGTCTATGATCAATTCTAAATAAATACATGTTTATTTCAATAGTCATACCATATTTAGATAATCAATATAACATGATACAGTAGTAAATAACTAAAAAGAGAGGGATCCACAACAAAATCACCTAGAAGATGTCTAAATAGGTGAAATGTGGAAAACACCTATCTTAAAGCAAAGAGATTCAAGTAATATATGCATAAAATTAGTTATGTAGGATATGACACTTTGAATTTTGTTAAATAGTACCAAATAATTTAAGCAATATATTAATGCAAATGTATGCCCATATGAGACCAGCACAGTTGTCAATTCCTCGATTCTTCTATATATCTGAAAATAAAGAGTAATCCAAATTACATCAAACATACTAGAAGATTTATTAAGTTGTGCATAAAGCAACCCACCAAATAGTACATCCTTGTGAAATCCAATAAATTGTTCTCTAGAAGACCAAATGACCAAATTCAGATAAGTGAAAATTAGTCATTGCTTTGTTGGCCTTTTTACTCTTCACTAATGATCATTGTTGGTTCTCCCGTTAAATTAACCCAATACTTCACTGCACACATCAATTTTAAGCTATCATCATGTATGAGGAAAATGTTGTCATCCTCATCTCCCATAGGCTTCTGAACATTTGAGATAAATTTAGTGTAGATTAACACTTCATTCCCTCTTTAATTCCTTATGTGCAATAGATAATTGGAGGGTTTCCTCTTGGAATTCCATTGTTTCTCCAAATATGTATCTTGAGAGATTCTCCATATTTCTGATTCTCCTTTATTATATCTTCTATAAAATTGGTAGCATCACTATCTCCCTTGTATTATTGTACCTAATTTTGGAGTGAGACTAACTATTCTTGTGCATATTCCAATTCCTTTTCTCCTTCTTTTACTCCATTAGGGATGCATGAGAGATGGTGATGATAGTTGAAACAAGCTTAATCATTTTGTTCTTTTTCTATCAAATATAACTTCTTCTGAAGTGTAGATCATGCCACTATCTATAGTTATTTTTCTTTTATTTTGATTTCTCTTTCAAGTCGACTTAATTATCTAGTTGGGGAATTGATTTCTCTTCCCATGACAGATGTTTCCCTTTATTTTGAGTTCTCTTTCAAGTTGACTTCATTATCTAGTTGGGGAATTAATTTCTCTTCCCATGATAGAATGTTTTCTAGAATTCCTAGTGTGTGAAGGTATTATATTATAGGCACTTGAATTCTATCCATTACGACATCCTTTCTCGAAATCATTCCTTGATTAGAAGTTTTCCCTTGCGTGTCTCATGGTAGTGGGATGTCTTTTGTGCTTTGTACATTGGAAATTACATTACAAGGAGCTATAATGACATTTTCCATCTTATCATTGAGAGTTTATATGGAACCTATCCATTACTACATCCTCTCTTGAAATTATTCCTTGATTAGAAGTTTTCCCTTGCGTGTCCTGTGGTGGTGTGATTTATTTTGTGCTTTGTACATTGGAAATTCCATTACAAGGAGCTATAATGACATTTTCCATCTTATCATTGAGAGTGTCTATGGAACCTCCTATTTGACAAAGGTCTATTGCTATTGTATATTTCCTACTCTCTATAGAATCCTTGATTACTTTTGATTCCTTCCCTAGAATTTATGTAGTGCTAGGATCCTCATTTACTATTGAAGTGTTGATAAGTTCCATATTTTCTTCATGAAACTACTTCCTGATGCACTAAATTCCAACAATTGTCCATCGATTTTTCAACAAAATTACATAGGTACTCTCAAAAAACAAGGCTCCCAATTTCAGCTATGTAATTTCATCGAATAATGAAATATTCAACACCCCTTCATCGAATACCTTCTTTGAAATCAGTCATTATTTTCGACATAATCAATGGATATCCGACGAATGTTTTTCGGAGGTGCGTCAGATATCCGACGAGTAATTTCATTGAATTTCCAATAGGGAACGCCAAGTTCTCCAACGAAAGTACATTGGATATCCAACAAAACTTTGCATTGAATATTTGACATCAAATGAGGTTATCTAATGGAAGTTCCATACCTCTGACATATATGTTTGTCGAAATGTATGTCAAATATCTGATGAAAATTTACATCGAATATCTGACAAATATGTGTTCGACAGATATCCAACGAACCTATAACATTAAAAAAGAAATACAACAATCTCTTATAATGGTTTAGGTCCATCCTTTTTGCAACCAATTTATGTCCATGATTTACTCTATTTTATTTGATGAAAAGCCTCCAAGAGTTTTCCTAGAGATTAAACAAATTTTGCAGATAAGTCTTGATGTGATTTTTGGAGACTAGTAAGACTAATATATCTTTAAAGAATACATAGAAATAAGGGTGTATGGTTCTAAATTTCCACTGTATCAACTGCCCAAGTTTCTACCTATTGGAATTTTTTCTTTGGAATATATCTGACAAAAACCCAGTGTGGGACATTTCCCCATGTCCCCCTTCTGGTAAAACTTGAGGAAACAGGGTGGGATGTGCCCAAGAAACCGGGCATGTGTACCTTTTGTTGGGGGTGCACATAGGCACTTCCTCCCAAAAAGGAAGACACTAGAATGAGAAATGTAAAATGGTGTGATTTTCAATATAATTTGAATAGTAATCTACTAGGGGTGAGGGGAATTATATTAATCTTGAATAACACACAGAGATATAATATGCTTGCGATATTGGGAATGCCACTAACAATAAAAATGAAGTACTATATGCCTACTAAAGAATAAAACTTCCAAGTTCCAACACCAATGCCTAAATATGCATAATAAGCAACTCTATTGCAACCATTGAAGCTTTGATGCAAGGAAAAGCTCCCACTCCAAGGGTGTCTCACATTTTTCAATAAACAATCCCTTTGCTACAATGATTTTAAGAAGTGTATTATCATATGGTGAAATGAATGCTCAATTCCATGTAAAATTCTAGTGTTTCAAGGCCCATGACCAAACTTTGGTTTAGATTGGATGGAGGATAACAATTTTCTCAATTCCTCATTCCATGATTTTAAATTATAATAAGGTTTTTGTGGGGTGGATTTGGACTTTACCTCATTGGTGAATCACCCAAATATCAACCTCTCACTCTATATCTCTATTGAGAAATCAATGTTCTTTGAGGGTCTTTGACTCTAATTTGACTCAAATAAATTTGTCTTTACAATGCGTAACATGCCCAAAAGGGTCTTTCATACATGACAATGACTCTTATGACATGTTGACTCAAAGATAATCCCTAGAAGCACTCAATGGGTGCTTGACCTAAAAATAAATTTCCCTTGAGCATGAAACCCATGCCTCAAGAATGACAATAATAAATTTATTTCTCTTTACAACAAATACATAAAATCATGCTTACATATGTCATTATGAATACCGAACCTAGTTAAATATTTCAACACTCCCTCTTAACTAGGGTGGTATTCATAATCTTCTCAAATTGAAGAATTCTCATAAGAAGAGTTGGATTGGTAAGTTATCTTATCAGCTTATACCAAAGAATCTTGGCATACCAACCAGCATTGTCACATAGAAAGGCCTTGACTAAAACCTATATCTCTGCACAAGATCAAAGCACAATTTTGGCAAGACTAATGACTGATAGACACCATCATCATTGTCTCTCAAGTCACATACCCAACCCGGGTGATCACAGGGTATGTCCTTTGAGGACATTTCCTATCTTGGAATAGCACATCTTCAAGGAATTTCCTCTTCGACTACTCTTATCTTGGATTCCCTACCTCATCCTCAAAGAGTATCGTAAATAGACTCAGATGCTTACCCAATCCTCTATTATTTCTTCATAATATGAAGACAAAATTGATGTGTCTAACTCTCCTCATGGCCTTCACTAAGACTTATGGTTGTTGGTCCTTGTATATTGCATGACACATGAAGTAGAGAACCAAACCTTTCACTCCCTCTTAACTAGGGAGGACCAACTCATTCCTATAAAATGAATATAACCAAGCTCCCTCTCAACTAGGGACTTGTTCAACAACAGCTCTTTGGTGGAGATCATGGTACTATTAGCTGCTAGTAGAGCTCCTCCTTTCGATGTCATGAATTTCAACTTCTTCATTATGGAGCCTTCATCTTCTAGTTTTTCTTCATAGGGCATTGTCCATCCATCACTTTCCTTCAACAAACCATATGATTGAACCAATAGTCATTTCATCCTTCTTTTCATCAAAAAGTGATATTTCAATCCACATTTTATTTTTATTCATACAACTAGCTCTTCCAAATCATGTTTCCTTCAGGATCTTCCATCTAACCACATGAGTGCTAGTTGTAGGTGACATCTACAAAAAATTTTTGGTAGCCATGTATAAACCCAACCAAATGTTGTTCAAAATCAAAAATGAACATCAAATCAAAGTTACCTTTTGTGATGGCCTTTCATCATGACATTTTCTTGCTCGTAACATCAACATCCTACACATTCATAAACACATCTCCAAGACTTTCAAGGTCAAGGGTCTCCTTTCTTTACAGACCTTATCAGGGTGTTCATACCTTCTCTATGGAGATGTCATGGCCAATTCTTATAGTCATCGAATGTTGATTTCCTTTTCTTACGTGACCATAGTTACATCTTTCACGATCGCTTATTTCTTTCTTCACATATTTCTTCCCAGGAACTTCCACCTATGGTTCCTTCATTTTTATCAACTACTGAATATCCCATATGAGGACATATTATGTTGATTTCATCTTTTCAATATGTGAATCGTGCCTTCATGCATGTTTCCAAAGGAAGAGATTCCTTTTCTTCGATCATGCTCATGAGGTAGAGCATTCACCCATGTTATCTTTAACTATATGATGATATGACTTAATCTATCAAACATATGCATCCCCCTTTTCTCCTTTTGGTCATCTAGAATTCCTTCAACAGCTTCATTTCTTTGATTGAAAGTACTTCAACCATATTGACATGCTGCAATCCTTTATCACCATACCATCATCCTTCTAAATAATGGATCCCACACAAGGTGAAATGATCAGCCAGACACTTGCTTGTTCCAAGTAGAGGTGAACCTTCTAATGAAGATTCCAACAGAGGATCTTGACTATCTTCATCCTATAAATGCTCCTTTCTAATTATGATGATGTATACCATTCGAGCCTTTTCATGCTTTTGCTGGAGGTCCGTAGGAAACAGCAATCGGATAAGATCTTCTCATTATTTCCCTAAAGGAATAATGTGAAATCAAATTCTATCAATTCATTTTCTGCAAGGCCCGGTAGATTGGTGATGTCTGTCTGGCTTGAAATGCAATGTGTGAGCGGAAATGTAGCTGGCAATGGTAATGGAATCAATGGTCGGCTATCTGGAAATGGCTAGTGACTTTTTTCTATCTTCTTTCATGCTAGATGATTTTATTTAGAGGTATTTTCACCTCCTACTTCTCCTTGCCATAAAGAGACCTTAATAGTGAAGATCTATCCCTTCTTTCTTGGATTTCTTCTCATTAGGTTCTTCTACTTCTTCAGTGATATGGGCTTTAATTCTTTATTTCCTTTTCTTTTTGTCCTTCTTGAGTTTAAGACAATCTTTGTTGTAGTGCCCATATTCTTGACAGCCATAGCATTGGATCTTTGACATATCGATATTCTTCTTTTTCTAAGGACCAAACTTCCCAAACTTTCCTTTTCTATTAGCCATGGCAGCAAATGCTTGAACTTTTTCACTTGGTCCCACATCACTCTTTACTTTTAACCTAGTTTCTTCAATTTTACACAATGACCAAAGTTCACTTAATAGGGTGGCTTCCTTCTTTCCATAGATGCTTGATATGAATTTGCCTCATTCATCAGGTAGTGCATTAAGCAACACAATGGTCATTTCTTTATTGGAAATTATTTCCCCCAACTCTTGCAATTAGTTTCATATTTCTAACACCCTCATAAGATATGAGGCTATTCCCTCTTCCTTTGACACCTTAATTTTATGGTTCTCAAAGATATTACTTATCATGTAGTGCTCACGGAGAACAATTCTACCAGCTTATCATAGATGTCTTGACTTTTCCAATTTTGCTACATAGGGGATGAGAGAATCCTTTATTGATTCTATAAGGATTCTTTGAGCCCTTATCTCCCCCTTCATATACTTTTCTAGAGCTTGAGCTTCTTCCTTTGGTGGTTCGACAATTAAACCATTAACATGTTCAATGACTTCATTTTCTATGAGGACCAAATCTATCCTCTTCTTCCATGCAAGGAAATTTGATGACCCAACCAATTTGTTCCTCTTCTTGAAAAATGAATTCGTTTTGATAGATTTAGAAATAGATAAAAGGATACTTAATTGTCAAGTGAAGATACTTCATTGATGATGATGTCTTCAACTTGATTCCTTTGTTGATGATATAAGATGTCTTCCTTCAAAAATGATCCTTGATTCAAAGAGAGGGAGATCACCTTGAATCTTTTGATGATGATAGCAATGCCTTATTGCTTCCTTGGATAATATTGTACAATGTGGTGGATTTCCCAAGGTGCTTCAAAATTTAGAGCCTTTCTTTGATTGTTGGGTCTGTGAGGCCTTCCTTGATGCTCCTTAGTTACTTCCTTCAAGATGATGAGAAGGTTAGACTTTCTTGAGGATTGAAGTTCTAGATGATATTCTTGTGATTCATCTCTTCAGTATTCCTTATTGATGGTTTGATGTCCTCTTTTTATACCTTGATCTTTCTTGATAGTTCCTCTACAAGCTACGTTTTCTTGTCTTGTCTTGTCACCTTAGCTTTGATACCATGTTTAGAAATCTAGGGTAGCTATATTAGGTGATTTCTCTTACTTTGATAACTACTTGTGATGTATTTTTACTTAATTAGCTTCTTCTTTCTCTTGATTATATTTATCGTTCTTATCAGCAAATAGCTACCAAATAATAAAGAACAATGAGACAAGATAACACAAGATGTAGGCAATCAGCCAAGGCCAGAACCTCTCCTTTTGAGAGGAAAACCCACAAGAATTATTATCTTCTTATAGAATCTTCAAATGATGAAATCCAAGACCTAATACCCTTGACAAAGACAGAGACCCCTCCAAGGCCAAGTAAACCTTGAGCTTTCTTTCCTGCAATCTCGACCCCAGCAACTTTGACCCAATAGTTTCTTCAGCAACTTTGACCCAACGGTTTCTTTTGCAACTTCAACCCACCAATTTCTTCTGCAACTTTGACCCCAACAACAATCTAAACTTCAACTTGCCGGGTAACTTTCCAACACTTCGACTTACTCAATAAATTTTCAACACTTCGACTTGCCCAACAACTCGACTTTCCCAACAACTTTAGAAACCCTAACACAAGAGTGAGAGAGGCCCAAAAATATTGATCTTGCTCTTCTTCTTCTTTTTCGTCCTTTTCCAAATTTTTCTTTTGGAGATCGAAGTTTCTTGTTATGTGTTCAAATGAGGTCAAGTTCCTTCTTATTTATAGGCTTTCTAAGGGTACAAATTGCTTCCTTGAGGTCAACTTGATCTTTTATGTAGGCCAACTTGCTTGAGGCACCATGACAAGGTCTTGGAGGGTGTTTGACTCTAATTTGACTCAAATAAAATTTTCTTTACAATATGTAACATGCCCAAAAATATATTTCATTCATCGACTCTTATGACTTGTTGACTCAAAGACAAGCCCTAGAAGCACTCAATGGGTGCTTGACCTAAAAATAAATTTCCCTTGCGCATGAAACTCGTGCCTCAAGAATAACAATAATAAATTTATTTTTTTCTTTACAACAAATACATAAAATCATGATTACATGTCATTATGAAGACTAGACCTAGTTACATATTTCGACACCCAAAAAACTTCGCAGAACAGAATTTTGATCTGTAATTTGCAGAGTAACCCCAACAACTTCGCACGTATGAATGAAGACAAGAAAAATTCAAACTTTTCTTCCTACTTTCAATTCTTCTCTCTCTTCCTTGGCCTTCACATTTCTTCACTCTTACTCAAAAATCAAATTGTGAGTGTCCAAATGGGGTCAAAGTATCTTCCTTATATAGCCACCCAGAAGGTCGAATTAGGCCTCTTCAATGTCGACTTGGTCTTGTGGAACAAAAGGACTCTTCTAGACTTAGAATAGCATTTTTCATTTTGTTACAAATTGCCCAAATGGGACTTTGACACAACAAAATTTTTTCTTGACTCAATAAATCCTAGAAGCATGATAAACATGCTTTGACTATAAAAACAATAATAATAATAAATTTCATTTTCTTATTTTTTTCTTTTTACAAGAAATATACATTGATACAAGTACAAAGACAATTATGAAGACCAAACCTAGTTACATTTTCCAACAATCTCATCATGGAACGCAATGGTTTAATGTAGCAACTAGTTTATTCAATTGACTCAATCTTTGTAAAAAGTACATTAAATACTTAATTTTTAATGAAAAAACATAATTTTAAATATTTTCGTTCATGTTTCCAAACTCAAAGCATTGGAGTAATAGAAAGAAGATAACATATCATCAAAGTATGCTAATGAATATATTTCTTTTATCAAAATGGCACCCAATGCATTGTCCATTATACGTAATATATGGAGATCAAAACAAAAACACATAACCAACTCCTCAATGGAAAATGTTGCTCCAAAAACCAACTCCTTAATGCTGCTCCAGAGATTGCTCAAGAACCTCCTCATTGTTGCTCCAAAACCAACTCCAATTGCTCACAAACTCCTCATAAATGCTCACACAAATCAAATGAGATAGTTGCGAGGAAATATGAGGAGGTTTGTTTACGTTTATAGGCATGGGAGAGGGGTAGAGGGGCTAGGATATAGTAAAACAAACAAAAAACAACAAAAATGGAGTCTATAACCCACATTTTTTTTCCAATGTCGTGTCAAACCGATTTATATCGGGCTCGACCAATCCAACCGATCCGCTACCTAACGCGCTAAGTCAAGGGCCAACTTGGCCGGTTCAATAAGGGACTAGTCCCTGAACCTATTTAGGAGCCTAATCGGACCAGTGAGAGGTTCAGATCAATCAACCAAGTCGAGTCCGATTTTGACCGACCTAGTTTCAAAACTATGGTATGAATAACTTCACTCTTTGGGGGAGGGAAACCCAATGTCACATTGTAGGGTCTGTTGATTTTCTCAATGGAAAATGCATGCCCATGGATTTAATGGTGAGGGAGTATAAAATGGGGCATCAGCTCCCTCATTCTTTGGCATTCCCTTCCCTTTATTCTACATGTACTCTCTTTTCTCTTTGTGCTCTAGATATGTCAAAAAACGACATTCCAAAAAAACGTCACTAGGGAAGCCATGTAGACTAATAAGTGAAAAGTCCATTTTACATCCCAGGCACAGGTAGACAACAAATGTCACGATAGATTCATTGTCAATTCTAGGAAACATCTTAAGAAATTGTATGATTAGGAACATCAGTCTTGATATTTGGTCTCCATTCCATGCAGGAAATACTTTAAGCTTGAAGCTTCGATCTCAGCAGTGCTGATCTTCCTATCGAGCGCAAAATGTATTTCCAGAAGCCCCAGGTCCTTAGGACACTCCAAGTGACTCTCGGGATGAGCCAGACTCTACCACTCCTACCACTCATGGTAAACACAGCCAATACTCATCTAAGGTTTTAATTCTCTGATCTTTTAATTTTTTTTAACATGTATACTTTGTGATAGTTCAACAAACTCTATCCCTGCAAGTTTTGGAACAGGAATTTTTGGTTGTGTGAAAAGCAACAAGTCTAATATCTCAAACCCAATCTCTTAATGAAATGTGTAGAAGATAATCTTAGGACCAGTGTTCAAAATTGAACACATCAGAGCTCGTCAAGAGGGTTCCAACACGTCTCAGAAGTGGGAGGCTAAATTTGGGCGTAAAAAAAAAATGTAATTTTTTATTTACGTTGGTTTTAAAAAAAAAGATAGTATAAAAAAATGCCCTGTGAAGGGCTACCAGATATCCCTGACGGTGGGAGTGGACCCTAGTTGGCAACTCTGGTTGACGTATGCAGCCAACTCTTTCAAAAACAAAGTTATTACGTGGGCATTACATTGAAAATGTGTGTTCTTAAATCTTCATACAATTTTGTAATTAATTGTTGTGATTCGTTGGATGGAGAAATGGATCACAGGACAAAAATTTGAAACAGCCATAAATAGAGAGTAATGGAGGTCGTTGGATTGATAGCAATCATAATGGAAATGGCTTTAGCGATGGAGAAAAGTTGAAAGAGAGATGGATTCGGAAGTAAAGTTTCAGTGGATCTTCCCCTTGAATTGCCACGGTATCGTCCTCTTATTGTTAAGCTCCCTCTCCCATAATGGCCACCGACTATTTGGAATCTGTCTGCCACCGAGTTAGCTCCCTTTACCGCCGATTTATTATGGAAACTGTCTGCCAACCGATTCCATTAATTCAGGAAACTATGTGCAGTTAAATTAATTTTTGGTTGGGAGCTCCTGGAGTGGTCCATTACTCCCTCTGCAGTTCTCTACCATGATCTGTGGAACACTTGACACATAGCCAACAGAAGCTTGATGGAAGCTTGACTATATATACTTATGTTTGGTCCCCAAGCTCACTATCTCAATCCCCTTCAGTTTTACACCATCAAGTTGAGAGAGTAAAGCTTGGAAGTGCCTTTAGATTTTCTGTATTCTTTTTCTTTCTGCTTGCGTGAAGATTGTGTTACGATATTTTTAGCGCTGCTACTTTCTACTGTCTTCGTTGGTTGCTTAATTTTAAGAGCGAAGAGTGAAGCCCTCAGTTTTTTTGTTTGCCACGATGAAAGAAACTTATCAGACGCATTAAACTAATCTTCAGTGTTTGGTTATATACGTGAAGTGCAAGAGTTTTAAATTGTTAACAAGGAGCTCGTTATATTCTCAGCATAAGTTTAAATCACAGAGGTGCAAAATCCGGTGAAGAAATCGTTATTTTTGGTGCTACGGAAGTGAATACCATGCCCTTAAAGCAATTGATATAGTTGCTTTAACGCCGTATTTTGTGTATGTTTTTTAAAAGGGAGAAACTGTTCCCAAGAGGCTCTGTTCTACGCAAGGGTAAATTGAACCGTTGAAGGTTAGAGTTCCTTTTAGGCATTTCGTTCTTGGGAGAGCTTTTGGCTCCAGCCGTTCTAAGATTTCTTGAATCTTCTTCAAACCGTTGGTTTGATCGAGCCAACAACGCATGCAAACACATTTGAAAACAAAAGAAGGGACTGCCTCAAGCATAGCAGAAAGTTTGGTTTTGGAGTGTGAGCGGCAGCAATGGCTGGATGTATTTTTCTTGGGCATTAAAGTTTATTCCGCATTAAAGTTAGTTTGCGATTGTTATATAATCGTTATTATGCTTACATTTGGTATCAAAGCCATCTTTTATCTCTGCCTTGGTGTTTACCATTAAAATGAGGGTTTTTTGGAGTTTCTTGATTTCATCTATTTTACTTGATATAATTTGTTTTTACTTGAGTAAAAAGAGGAATATAATGAAATCAATGAGTGGCTTTATAATAATGAAATTTTTTTGACATATAAAGAATTTTTAGAATGTACAGGGGAATTCCAGACTCTTCACTAAACACTAAAACATAATGCATTACATAACAGATTCCCATTACAGAACCTAGTTAGAGTTTTTCAAGAATGTTATGCATCAATATTTTAGTTTTATTTATGCAAATTATCATTATTTTCATATCAAGTTAAATTTTATGCATAAAAGAAATAATGTCTGATGATCCATATAATTTTTAATTGATTAGAGAATAGCCACAACATCTCTAATTAAATAATATTATATATTATGATTGGTTAGGATCACATAAAGATTATTTAGACATTAATTTGTAATTAATTATACTAAATATAATAAATTTTATCCCACAAGAATTTTTTATTATATTTATATAATTAATTAGCATAAAATATTCATAACTTACCCACAAGAATTATGAATTAATAGTTTTATCATAAAGTTCAAAACTAAGATAGAATTTATATCAAATTATAATCATAATATACTCTTAGAATTATGAATTAAGTGAATAATTTGATAAATTCTATTATAAAGAATAATTGAATCTGCTTGAATTGGAAATTTAGCCCACCAGCAATTTTTATGTCATTAGATTCAATTTTAAGCATGGTTTACATTGGTAAAGCATGAAAATTTATTTTTAGGCCTCAATTTTTTAACATAAGCATGTGATCTTTAATTTTATGCAGTTGTACAACCTTCAAATTTCTCTGAAATTCGTTTGAACTTAAGGGAGATAACTATAAGGTCTGGAAGGAGAGGGTTCTCCTTCATTTGGGGTGGATGGACATAGACTATGCTATTAGGAAAGATGAACCACCGGCACTCACTAATACCAGCACTACAGTGGACATCACGCTTTATGAACGATGGGAGAGATCTAATCGCCTAAGCATGATGTTCATTAAGACTAAAATTTCAGCTAGTATTCGTGGTTCCATTGATCAGCATGAAAAGGTCTGAGACTTGCTGAAAGCCATTGATGATCAATTTGTCACTTCAGGCAAGGTACTAACAAGCACCCTAATCATGAATTTCTCATCCCTAAGGCTCACTAGTGTGAAAGGTGTGTGCGAGCACATCATGGAAATGAGGGACACTGTGGCTCAATTGAAGAAACTCGAGGTTGAAATATCGGAGTCTTTCCTAGTGCACTACATTCTGAACACCCTTCTGCACCAATACGAACCCTTCAAAATCTCATACAACACACATAAGGATAAATGGTCAATTAATGAACTCATGACCATGTGTGTTCAAGAGGAAGAGAGACTGGTGATGGAACTGGGAGAAAGTGCAATGCTGGAAACGCAAGGAAAGGGCAAACCTCAAGCCAATCGGAAAGGGAAAGGTAAAGTACCTCCCAAAGCCAATATCAAGAAGAATTCTAAGTGTTTCTTCTGTAAAAAGAAGGGACACATGAAGAAGGAATGCACCAAATTTCAAAAATGGCTTGCGGACAAAGGTAATCCAATCTCGTTTTTATGAATCTAATATGGTTAATGTCAATATTAACACATGGTGGATTGATTCTGGATCAACAATTCACATTTCGAATTCCTTGCAGGGTTTTCAAAACCTAAGGAAGTCAATGGGAAGTGAGCAAAGCATCTTATCAGGAAACAAGATGGGCTCGCATATGGAAGCTATAGGAACATGCTATTTAACTTTAAATAGTGGCTTTGTTTTAGAATTAGAAAAGACCTTTTATGTTCCAAGTTTTTCTAGAAACTTGATTTTAGTTTCAAGGCTTGTACCTTTTGGATATTCCTTTAACTTTTTAGAAACATCCTTCAGTTTATTTTATAAATCTCATTATGTTGGGAATGGTATTTTGTCTAATGGTCTTTACTGAATTAATTTACAGAACAATAGCACTTATGATTCAATGCATGTTCATACTGGCACCAAAAGATGTGTTATTAATGAAGATTCTTCTAAATTATGGCACCAGAGATTAGGTCGTATCTCCATAGAAAGAATTAAAAGATTGGTAAATGAAGGGGTACTTAATACTCTGGATTTTACTAATTTTGAGACTTGTGTCGACTGCATAAAGGGAAAGCAAACCAACAAGTCAAAGAAAGGTTCCAATAGGAGTTCGGACATATTACAGATCATACATACTGATATATGTAGTCCAAACATGGACTCACATGGTCAAAGATACTTCATCTCCTTTATAGATGATTACTCACGATATATGTATCTCTACATGCTTCATAAAAAGAGAGAAGCATTAGATTCTTTTAAGATCTTTAAGGTTGAAGTAGAGACATAATGCAGGAAGCAAATTAAGATCGAGAGATCAGATAAAGGTGGAGAATATTATGGTAGATACACAGAAGATGGACAAGCACCTGAGCCATTCGCTAAATTTCTTCAAGAGCATGGGATTGTTTCCGAATACACCATGCCTGGTTCACCCGACCAAAATGGTGTAGCAGAAAGAAGAAACCGGACATTATTAGACATGGTGCGGAGTATGCTTAGCAGGTCCAATCTTCCTAAATCCTTGTGGACTCAAGCACTTAAGATGGCAGTGTAAATATTAAACCGAGTTCCAACCAAGGATGTTCCTAAAACACCATTTGAATTATGGAAAGGTTGGAAACCGAGTTTACGACATATGCGCGTTTGGGGATGCCCATCTGAAGTGAGAATATATAATCCACAAGAGAAGAAGCTGGACCCAAGGACCATTAGTGGGTATTTCATTGGATATGCTGAAAGGTCTAAAGGTTACA
>APFE030921897.1:0-15176 GCA_000404065.3 Pinus taeda
AAAGGTGTTGCTAGTAAAGGTGGACACTTTGAAGAATATTGTAGATGCATTGACAAAATTTGTGAGCTCTGAGAAGTTCTCTAAGTGTAGAGAAACAATGGGTGTTGCAGGGCTGGATAAATGACTAAGCTCTCTTGTGGCCCCCTGTGGAAAGCAAACAACAAGTGGGAGAATTTTGGGTTGTGTTATATTCTTTCCACAGCTAGCCCACGTAGTTAACCGGGGGGTTAGAAGGGGGGCTGAGCCCCCCCTTCATTGCGCCGATTGCATAGCCAGCGGGGGGGGTCACAGGGGGTTTGACGGGTGTAGGTAACCCCCATCTATGGGATTACCTATGGTTTTATGCATGATGTTTCACACATGGTTTTGGATGTGATGGTTTTTAGTCCATGGTTTTGGATGCGATGGTTTTTGGTCCATGACATTGGATGCTTCGGCATGTATAAATATATATTGTAAAATTGAAAGGAACATAATGAAAAATCAAGCTGGTAGTCCCGGTTTTGGGATCCAGGGGAAAATATTTGTGCATATGTACTTTATGTGTTATGCTCTTGCATTGTTTATTTTCTGGGTTTTAGAATTCATATGCAGGTAATTTCTGTACATGGTTAAAACCTACATATTTTACCGTGTCAACGTCATTAAAAAATGAAACAAATCCTTATGAGGATGGTTCTTTTACAATGTCGACCTCATTAAAAAATGAAACTAGTGCATGGGAATAGTTCTTTTACTGTGTTAACCTCGTTAAAAAATGAAACAGGTTCCATGAGGATGGTTCTTTTCCTATGTCAACTTCAATAAAAAATTAAATAACTCTCACGAGGATAGTTATTTTACTATGTCAACCTCGTTAAAAAATGAAACAAATCCTTATGAGGATGGTTCTTTTACTGTGTCAACCTCATTAAAAAATGAAACAAGTGCATGAGGATAGTTCTTTTACTGTTTCAACCTTGTTAAAAAATGAAACAACTTTCCATGAGCATAGTTCTTTTCCTATGTTAAGCTCGTTAACAAATGAAACAAATCCTCCCCTATTTGAGTTGATTCTTTAACTAGATCTCATAAATGATAAGTCAATTCTTTCTAATCTCGTTAACAAGCCTTCATTTCATCCTCCTATTAGTAACTAGTAGTCTACTCAGGTGCATTAAATGAAGTTTGGGGGGCATTTTCCTTGTAGTCATTATGATGGGGGCATGAAAATTCACTTTCAAGCACAATTTTCTCTATTTAAAGTTTGTGTAAAAATGAAACCACTCTCAAGTATAGTTTTTCTTTGTTTCAAGGGTTTATGAAAACGAAACCTACCTCGAGTCTATTTAAGTTATTATTTTCAAGGCTCGTTAAAATCATGAAAATCTCAAGCTTCTTTTTCTATCTTTTCATGCTCATATAACGTACATGAAAATGTCAAGTTCTTCCTATCTTTTCCTGCTCGCTAATTAAATTGAAATTCAGTAAGATGAGTATATTTTTATCACTCTTTCGAACTTGTTAAAACTTATGAAAAAATGAAACCATGGAGTCCTCTTTTAAGCCCTTTTGAGACTCCTTAAAAAAGAAAATATTGTTGAGTACTTGATTGTTCAAACTCGTAAAAGTAAATGAACAACCGTCTACTTAGTATAAGTTTACTCCTTTTATAGACTGAGCCAGGAGTGTTTACGAAAAAGGTATACATTGATCAAGCATGGTCAATAGATTTCTATTTTGTATTATTTTATCCTTTTTCTTACCCGAGGGACTAAGCTTACGAAAAAGAACCCGATGGAGTTTACTTATGTTTTTCTTCTAACTCCCTAAAACTAAAAAACACCTCGAGCTTTACTTTCTCTAGGCTCATTAAAATTTTAGGGTAAAAGAACTGAATCAGTTTCCTTTTCATGTATTTTAAAACTCTTAAAATAAAATGACATCGAGTTACTCCTTTAATGGAATCGTAAAAACTAAGCAGTATAGGACTCATTAAAAATAACGAGACCTAACCATTCCTTCTTAGGGTTCGTTAAAAATATTTTGATGGACTCATACGAAGGATGAGCTTATAAGACAAGCATATGTTATCCTCCTCAAGCTTGTAAAAAATAAAGAGGTACTTGCCAGTAATGGTGGGGGGAAATTCAGAAGAAAAGTTCGTTTCTTGTATTTCAGGGAGTATGTCACTCTTGAACATAAGACTCCCTTAGATATCTGTTTGGGTTGGGGAATGCATTTCTATCAGAGTTAATCAAACCTTATTGAAAGTCTTCAGTTAGTTTTGGGTATTATCATTTAGTCAAATGTTGCCAAGCCATTTTTACATGTTGCGAATATGTTCAAGAGAAGTCTAAACCTCAGTTCATATTACCTTGCAATTTGTAGCCTTCAATCGCATCGACCATCCTTGAGTCAGTCCTTGCAAACTATTTTCAAAACTTGACATTGTGTTTCGTGTCATAAGATTTCCTACGATGGGTCACTTCCTATTGACTTCAACTCATTATCTAGGAAGTTGATCTAGAAACCTTTAGTACCTTGAGGCCTGCATGTCTTAATGGTATGTTTCTTACCTTCGACAATAGGTTCTCATCATTGGCCTTCGATCAAATGATTCTATGAGTGTTTGAATTCAGATCACCTAATCACACTTCATAGAATATACTGGGAGTACCTTGAGATCCATTTTCATTATTGGCGGTTTCTCTCACACTTGTTAACGGTTCATATAATCAACTGGTAATCAAATGGTTTCTGCCATGTTTGACTTTAAGGCATTTACTTAGATGGTTAGAATCATACAATGGATCGAGATATGGAGATCAAGACCCTGGATCTAATTTCATCCATCCAAGTTGCGAGGAGTCTCATATTCATGATTATACAAAGATTTTTATGTTTGATGGTTGCATCCATCTTATATCTACTTTGACATGATGTATTTTCGTACCGTGCTTTAATAATTTTATGTTCTGAGTATGGGAATGCCTACCTCAATGATGATTATTATATTGCATTGTAATCCTTGATTGATTGTTGTAGGTTTCCAACCATGATCTCTAATCCAATCCTTCATATGATAAAGTACTTCATTCCTCAAACTTTTCTGACATTGCAATTTAGGGGGAAATCTATTACACATCATTTTGTCACCTTAGGAAACTGATCATCAAAATTGGATATCTCATCATCCATACAAGTGTCATGAAACACTTCCTTGCAAGTCAACAACTTATATACCTTGAATAAAGTGGAATTTCTAGATCTCATGGTAGAAAACCCTTCTTTTGAGCATTTGTGTAGTTTTTCTGAACAAAAATCGCAGTGTAGTTTCTCCCACTGTAAACTGCACATAATTGTGCTCTGTTTCTAAACAAAAACCACGCAAGTCAATCAATAATAGTAAAAATAAAAAGTTACATCTAGAAGCATTGTTGGGAGAATCATTCCCAACAGAAAGCCTCGAACTCATGTTTATTTGAGCCTAACCTCATTTTTTATGGAACTAATTCCCATTCTTCAAGGAGCCCTCATCCCTCTTTTAGTGGATCTCATCCTTGGACTAAGGATCTCAAACTACTTCCTTTTGGCCTATTAATCAAGCCATAGGTGGGGGAATTCAGGGAGGCTGCTAGGAGTAAGTTTATGCTGGAGTAATCAGGTTGGAAAGATTATCATTCTTGGAGAGAATTGAGATCAACGAGAGAAGCTTCACAACAACAAGGCACAGGTTTTATAGCTCCTTTATGTTTTTGAAATTAATAAAAACAAGCATTTCTTCTCACTTCATTGTTTAGTTGATTAATTAATGAATTTCATGCATGGTTCATGTTATTAATATTTTCCCACTGCAATGATGTTATTTATATTTGTCCATTGGAATTATGTTTGTTACTAGTCTCCTTGATCAATAGTTTGAATTATTGAATCATTTATTCTACATATGGCTTTGATCTTTTGTTGTTTCCATGTGTGTAAGTCTAGGTTCAAGCATACAGGAGTTGCATTGAAGCACAAAGGGGGATCTTCATCAATCATGTCGTAATAAGGTATGAATTTCCATTTCTCACCTTGTTAGCTTATGATTCAAGAAATGATAGATTCAGGGATAGAGTTAACTTGATTGTTTGTTTGTTTCCAGTTTCCTTTTAGGATCTATGGAGATCGCTCTTGTCAGCAAGAGGGATTTATCCACTTAACAATCCCATGTAACTCATCCCTAATTCTCTTTGAAAGAACTAATTAAATTTTCATCACCAGTTAAAATTAAATCATCGACATATAATACTATAATAAATAATTTACCTTCAACAACAGTATGATAAAGTTTTGCATCTACTTCAATTTTGGTGAAGCACAACCCAACCCAATGAGATAGTTACTGATCCTGGTGTACCAAGCACAAGGTCCTTGGTTCAATCCATGCAATGCTCGCTTGAGTCTAAACACATGCGACTCTTTGTCAAAGGTCGCAAAAGCTTCTGGTTGTTCCATGTACACCTCCTCCTCAATAACTCCATTGAGGATTGTTATCTTCACATTCATCTCATGGATATTCCATCCCGTCTATGCTACAGGTGCCAGAATTGATATGATAGAAGATTACCTTGCTACTAGAGCAAAGGTCTCCTCATAGTCAATTCCCTCCACCGAAGAGAACCCCTTGGCCACAAATCAGCTACTGTATTTCTCGATGCTTCCATTTGCTGCTTGCTTTACCTTGTAGATCCATCTCAAACCCACCACTAATTTCTCCTCTGGTCTTGGGACCACTTCCCAAATATTTTTTCTGATAATGGAATCATATTCCTCTGCAATAGCATCAACCCATACTGGTTTCTCTATATCTTCCTCAAATGAGGATAGCTTAGTCTCTACAAGTTCACTCATCATAGCCATGTAGCCAATGTACTCATCTCGTGACCTCGTCTTCCTGCACTGTGATGTGGGTGCTCCCACAGTATCTCTAGCATCATGCATCATCCTCTCAAATTCTCTCATTCATTTTATTCGTTCTCTAGATGTTTTTTCTTGAGTGGATTTCTCCACTCTCTTTTCCTCTACCCGTGGTTGCTCCAAAACTTTGCGAGGTGCTTCGTTTGGAGCTAAAAAATCCTGATCTGAATGTAAATGAAGCCTTATCAATAGAAAACATCATTTCCATCTCCTCATAGAGCTTCACATCCGCGTGAACTACTGCCATCCTGAGGGATGGAAAGTACACACGATAGTTGTGAGGTGTTTCTATGTACCCCAAAAATATGCCCAACTTTGCTATTGGTTGTAGCCTTTTTCTTGATTCCTTGGAAACATTATAGTAAACTAATGATAGAAAGATATTGAAGTTTGAGACATATGGTTTCTTCCTTGAAAAGGATTCTTCTGTTGTAATCATGCCAAGAATTCGATGAGGAATCCTATTCTGAAAACAAACCGTTGTGTTGCATGCTTTAGCTCACAAGTGCAGTAGTAGGCCATGGTCATGCAACATCACCCTTGCTGCTCCCACAATACTTTTGTTCTTCCTCTCACCCACCCCATTATGTTGTGGGTTGTGGGGTGTTGTCAACTCCCATAAAATTCCTTCCTTTGCACATAAATTTTTAAACTCATTCGACGCATACTCACCACAATTTGTTGGCATTATGATACAGGTGTTGTCCTTGATGGCAACTCACTCAGATGACAGATCACAGTACAGAAGGTTAACAACACAGAGTTATATATTAGACTACGCATAATGAAGAAGGAGAGGTATACACAGGTTCACCATTGACCAAGCCGCGTATACACGCAAGTTCACTGTATACAAGTCGCGTATACATACACATGCACTTTCACAAAAGGAAAAACGTGTATACCTTGGAAAACTTAGTTTTTAGTCCAAAGTATTTGGTGCATGGTATTTTGATCCATGGTATTGGTCCAAGGTATTTGGTCCTAGGTATTGACCCTAGGTATTTGGTCCAAGGTATTGGTTCTAAGTGGTTTTGCTCCATGGTATTAAGAAAGGCTTACAAACTATAAAAGGAGGAGAAGATCATTAGGCCAAGGTGTGAAAGTATCAAATATCTGATGAAGTGTGAGATATAGTATGCAGGTTATTGGGTTATGGTGCATTGCTGGATCTGAACCAAGGATGAACCTTAGCATTTGATGAAGGACAAGATATAATGATGTATCATGATCTTAAGACTTGAAATGAATTATCTCTATGTGATTTGATCATGTATCTAAATAACTGACACATGTTGTAATTTGTAAATGAGATGATCTGGGTATGACTGAAGTCTGGAATAGTTGTAATATCATCATTTACAAATCTGTACGCAGGTTCACTTTAGAAAATGAGCATATACATGCTAATTCTACATATCAAAGCAACTTATACATCATAAATTTGATTTGCAGATCTGTACGCTGGTTTGCTTTGGTAAAAGTATGTACACATGCAGGTTTGACACATGGAAGTAGCATATACCTTATAAAGTATGTTTCAATTGTTTCTGTTTGTTGTTGCATAGTTTTGGGTTCTGGTGATTGGTGATAGTATTATGAATGATCAGATTGATGGGTTGTCAAAGTGATTGATTGAATCGGTTGTGGTTGGATCCAGTCTGAAAATTTATGAAATGTGGTCCCTGGAGGAAGAAAGAAGGTCGTAGCCTTCTGTAGGTCGGCACCTACGTACTAGTAAACATATCAACTAGTACAAGAGCTAGGGGGTTGTAGCTCCCTTCCAGTAGTAGTTCGAAAACAAGAGAAGGTTGCAACCTTCTGTAGGTAGAAGTCTACGTACTGGTATAAGTCTACACCAATACAAAATTGTAAACAAAATTTTCTTATTATTAAAAGAAGACAGAGACGACATCAGCAAGTGGTTTTCACCCACATTGGGTTTCCCCCTTATATCTTGATGTTCATGTGTGTTGCTTATGTGTGATGCTTTATTCTGCTTTTACTACTCTGTCTAATGAATTCCTAATATACTGGTTAAAGTTCAATGCATGATAATTTGGGTAAATCAAAAGATCTCTGCATATACGCTGGTTACCTTAAGTACAGTTGCGTTTACACGCTAGTTCACTTAGCTGAAGTAGCACATACAAATTAGATTTTTAAAATTGAATTATTGATCTGATAATACTGATTCAACCCCCCTCTCAGTATTATTTCCATTATCACTTTTGAGATCCTTCACTTTATTAATATTTTCTTTCTCAACAAGTTCTTTAAATTCAAAAAACTTGAAGAATGCCTGGTCTTTCTTCTACATGAAGAAGATCCAACACTTCCATGAGAAATAATCTACAAATATTACATAATACCTATTCTTGGCACTGGATGTTTCAAGAAAGGTCCACACACATCATAGTGAATCCTTTCAAGGACTCCTTACACTTTATTATCTTGATCATTGAAGGTGGATTTTATGTACTTCCTGAATGTACACCCTTTTCATGTATCTCGTTGATCTAGTTATCCTTTGGGGAGGCCTATAGAAATATGTTGTATGATCTTCAAATTACCATGATGCAAATGGCAAAGTCTTCTATGCCATAATTCATACATGTCTCATCTATGCACCTTCTATTCTTTCGTGCTCAATTCTGCACACTCTTCCACATCTAATTTGTACAGGTTCTTCACATGAACCCCAATCTAATTCACTTGTCTTTGGCTATGTGTCTTAGGAATGTTTTCCCTTTGCTAAATATCACATCATAGCCATGATATTCCAACATAGCAACTGAAACGAGATTCTTCTTTAGAATCGGAACATACATGACATCCTTGAGTTTGCGAGGGGAGCTAGACTTCCTCTGAAAAGTAATTGTACCTATATCATTTGTGCTATACCTCCCATCATCTCCCATCTCAAGGTGCATCTAGATATCTTTCTCCTCCAAGTCACTAAAAAAATCTTTGTTTCCTGTCATATGGAATGAGGTACACATGTCCAAGTACCACACACTACCCATCACCATACTCACCATGCATGCGATGAGGGTGAAATCAAGCTCGCCAAGGAAAATTTTAAGGATGGATATTTATCTTAATGTTTATAAACCTTGGCGAATATTACTAGTCCCCAATATGTGAAAGGTAATGTGTTTGGTGATATTCTTCTAGTAATATTCAAATTTATAATAATTTTATACATAGTCTCTAAAAAATAATGGCGATTTTTATGGTAAGAGAATTTTATCATATAAAATTTGGGTGAATAATTTTTAAGAAAAAAGGGAATTGGCGAATTTTTTTTTGGAAAAAGCATGAAAAATTAGCCCACTTGTGAATATTAGCCCCTAAAATTTTCCATGAAGCTCACACTGTGAATCCAAATATTCACCTGCCACACCTCCTAAGGGCTTCTTTCCCATGTGCTTGTGTGGACACTTCATGGCATAGTGTCCCAATTCATGATAGTGAAAGCACTTGATTTTGGATAAGTCTTTCTTCTTCCCCCTTGACTAGATTCTTCTTTGGATTGGGATTTATTCCCTTTCCATTTATTTACCTTTCCATCCAAGGCACATTTCTCCTCATCCTCATTCTTGGATGATGTCTCTTATCTAGTATTTCACCTTATCTCCTCCTGTACCAAACCCAACCAAAGGAATTCCTTTGTATATTTTCCCTCCCATTTACTAAATCCTGGTAGTTGTTCCAGCTCTTGGGAAGGCCTAGAAGGGTTAGGCTCACACAATCATCACCCACAATAGTAACCCCAACTCCTCCAATTCCATCATGACATTGTGTGAACCTACTTAGGTACTACTAAATAGATATGGTCTTCTGCATTTTGATATTTCAAATCTTATCTTTGAGCACCAGTTTCCTGTGGTCACTGTTGTTTTGGAACAAATCTATCAGTTTTTGCCACATTGCATACATGGTTTCTTTCCCATGTAGATTTGAAACAATGTGGTCCTTCACACCCTCTAATATGATTCTCCTTTGCCTTAGCTACAAAATTTATCCATTCTTCTAGATCCTTGAGGTTAGATGACCCTGGTTTGGAATGTCATGCTCGATAAATTCATTCAACCCATTTTCCTCTAGTACCACCTCCATGCGGTCCTTCCAAGAAAAAAAGGTTTGATCTACCCTCAAGGGAATACTCAAGCCTTATACCATAGAATGCCATTCTACTAGCTTTGAAGAATTGATCCTACAAATTTGATCCTCCTGCAATAACAAATTTGAATTCTCTTCTCTATTGTGAATCCTTCTCTGATAACATGTATACATTCTATGTAGATTCAAAAGTACTCATGTAATTTCCTAAAACATAAGACTCAAATTTACTCTACTCATCTACGAAAATAAATTCACAATTGAGAAATGAAATCATAAAAATACGAGATGATTCAAATCACATACACAGAGATTTTCTAAGGAAAATCAAGTGCTGAAAACCCCTTACTATTTGTATTGCATTAATCAAATAATAGAGAGGAAAGCTCAAGCCTGAGCAACCTCTACACAGGTATAGTCTATCTCACTACCTTAGAGACTAACTATGGCTAACACTTAACTAATTTCTCATTTTTCCAAGCTCCTATTTCCTTGCACTATTCCTTGAGGAATTAGGCCCCTCATAATTAATAAATTCCTCAATCTAGATTATGCAGTTCCTTTAGGTCAATCTCTTACTGCATGCACCACCTGTACAACTTGGAATATTTTACAAATTATATTACATTTCCCTTGAACTCCAATCTCAATTAGGTAGCTCGAATTCTTTGCATGCATCATTTATTATGAGCTAATTGATTAGTTAACTAGTTGATCACTAAAGTATGACTAACTACGCACCCCACTACTCGACCTTCCACTTGTTCTCTAACAGTTAGTACTTGTTTAGCTCACAATAACTCAAATTAATTGAAACAAATTTCTAGAAATTAGCAATCAATCATACTGAACGAAACTCAATTGTCTCCAACTTGAATTAACTGAGTTAACTAAGTGACAAGTGCCATGTCACCTCAGTTAGCTACCTCCAAGTATTCTGCTGAAATTGAAATTCCAATTTTAATCTAGTTTGGCCAAGGCAAAGTCAAAACTAGATTTTCTAGCTTCCTTTTCAACATGACCAACAAACCATGAAAAAAACATATTTCCTATGGAGCTCTATAACATAGGTTGATGCAGTATTTACAATGACATCCTACTAAAAAACAAAAAAAAACATATCGCTTATTAGAGCTTTATAACACAGCTCATTCCGGTATTTACAACAATATCAACTATATATATATATGTATTCCAAAATTCATTTTCTTCAAGCAACAAAGAAATAAGGATACAATTCCTACATCTGATCAGCTATCTCCCATGTAGCTTCATCGAGACCAAAGTGATTCCAATGCACTTTAACTTGCTCTATTTCTCGGTTCCAGAGCATGAGTTTTTTCCACTGCAGAATGCATTGTGGCTCTAGTTGTAACTATCCCTTTGGTTCCACTTGCAATACAGTCAAATCAATCACATGATCAACATCTTGCAATTATCTCTTAAGCAATGAAACATGGAAAGCATCATGGCCTTTCATTGTTGGTGGTAGCACAAGTTTGTAGGCCATTGGTCCAATCCTCTCAAGGATCTCAAAAGGTCCATAATACTGAGGTGCCAACTTGACACATGACCCAATCCTCAAGGAGATTCTCTATGGTTTGATGCGCAAGTACACATTCTCCCCATTGTTAAACTCCTTGAATTATTTATGTTGATATAAATAACTCTTCTTCCTATCTTTTGTTGCCTTCAAATTCCTTTTGATAACAGCATCTCATGTTCCATCTTGGCTCACATATCTGGTCCAATCAAGACCCTATTCACTAAATCACTCTAGTTGATAAGAGTATTACAATTATTCCTGTTAAGAGCCTCAAATGGAATCATCCTCAAGGATTCTTGATAACCATTATTATATGTAAAATTTACCAATGCAAGATACTCATCCCACTTCCTTTGTTGACGCATGACATACATCCTCAATATATCATCAATAATATTATTGACACTCTCTATCTATCCATCTATCTACAGATGATAAGCCATGATGAAAGCTAACTATGCCCCAAAGCTTGCAAATAACTCCTTCCAAACTTTGCAAGTGAACTTGCTATCTCTATCTGATATGATCTTCTTAGGAACACCATACAACCTCACTATCTCCCCAATGAAGATCTCAGCTACCTCATTAGCTGAATTCATATACTTCACTGCAATGAAGTGACCTTGCTCAACCTATCAACCACAACCATGATGGAATCATGATGCTTCTATTTCCTTGACAATCCTATAATGAATTCCATTTAAATGACCTCCCATTTCCATTCCGAAATCAGAATAGGTTGTAATAGACTAGATGGGTTCTTAAACTCAACTTTCACCTACTGACAGTCCAAGCATATATCAACAAATTAAACCACCACTTTCTTCAAATTTGTCCAATAATAAAAATCCTTAACAAATGTCAAAGTCTTATGATATCTCAGGTGGCTTGAATATGGCGTGACGTGAAACGCCTTCAAGATAATCTTCCTTAGCTCACTTCTATCTAGCACATAAATAATGTTCCTGAATTTGACCAAACCATTTTCTATGAGGTGATACTCCCCATGCCTATCACCTTCACCTTCCTACTGAAACATATGCTTTAGCTGCTGGTACCTCTCATCATGATGCCCTACACACAATACTCGCTCCTATAAATCTGTCCCATAAGAGCTCACAACTAAAATATGATTTACTTTCACTCTCCTACTGAGAGAATCTGAAACCCAAGTCTCCTTTCCCTTAATGTACCTGATCTCGAATTCAAACTCACTGAGGATAACCAACCATCTAGGTTTCCTATCCTTCAGACTAGATTGGTCAAACTCAAGATAATGAGTCACATAGTTCTTCTTGTTCAAGATAATGATCAAGATACTACATGTCCTTCTTGCATGAGGAATACACCAAATCCTTTCTTGCAAGCATCTGTATAGACTAAAAACTCCTTATCAGGATCTACAATCTTCAAAACTTGAGCATTTGTAAGAAAATGCTTCTAATTATCAAAACTAGTTGCACACTCCTCAATCGATTCAAAACTATTCCCTTTCCTCTACAAAGATGTGATAGGATAGCCAACTCTTTAGAAGTTCCTGATGAGATACCTTTCATAACTTGCTAGTCCCACGAATGATCTAACTTCATCCTTATTCTAGGAGTTCGACATTTCATGATCGATTTAATTTTTCTTGAGTCCATTGTTATCCGTCCTTGGAAATAATGTGCTAAGTATTGGATCTAAGGCTGAAAGAAATTTCACTTGTTGAGCTGGGAATAAAATTGGTGCTCTCTCAACAATCTCAACATTGTTGACAAGTGCTCTCCATACTCCTCATTCTTAGAATGTACCAATATATCATCAATAAAAAAATATCAAAAACTTGTCCAGGTAAAGATGCAACACATTGTTCATCAAACATGTAAAGGTGGTTGGAGCATTAGTAATACCGAAAGGAACCAACAAAAATTCATAATTCCCATACCTCATGTAGAATGCAGTCTAGCAGATGTCTTCTTCTTTGATGCACACCTTGTGATATCCTGATGTCAAATCAATCTTTGAAAACACTGTTTCTTCCTTCAGTTAATCAAACAAGTCATCAATCTGCGACAATGGATACATATTCTTGATCATCATCTTATTCAATTTCCTGTAATCAATGTGCAATCTAAGAGTATTGTCCTTCTTATTTACAAACAACATTGGTGCACCTCAAGGTGACAAACTTGGCCTTATGTATCCCTTATCAAGCATTTCCTTAAGCTGCAACTTCAATTGCACCAACTCTGGAGTACTCATCTTGTAAGGTGCCTTAGATGTTGGTGCTTCTCCTAGTACCAACTGAATAGATAAATCCACTTCCCTATGAGGCAATAACTCTGGAATCTCTATAGGAAGCACATCCTAAAACTGTTGCAAAATAGGATCCCTCTTCATAATTTCATCATCCTCAATAACCTTCCCTTTATCATTAGAAACATGAACTGTAAACAATACACACCCCTTTCTAGGACCGCGCTTAGCTTGCGTAGGTGTAACCATTCTCACTGATATAGGATTATTCTTTTCCTGCAAGATTCTCCTTTCTCCATCATCATCCAAGCACTCAATGCCCTTCTCATAACAATCTACCTTAGTCTAGTGACTAAACATCTAATCCTGCCCAAAATCTTTTTATATGATCCCAAAGGAAGTACATTTAGATGTGTTGATGTAGGCATACCATTAAGCTAAAATGCACAAGATGTCACCCAATGGTGAACTATTCTCTTGGTACCTATAGGCAACTTCATCAACCAAGATTCTGCACGCACTTCTTTACTCAAACGACATTGATCCATCAAGTCAGGATTAACTGAGCTATAATTATATCCAGGATAAATCAAAATGGAAACAACTCGATTACAAGGGTTACCTTCCATCTCAATAATGCATGCCTAATGATTTGTCTACCTATTATCAAGTTTGACATGGCTCCAAAATGCCCAAAAATGCCTGTGTAGCCTCTTTTTGCTCCTGATTTGGTCAAAAACTGAAGAAGTTATGGCCTTTCCCAATATTGTTCTAATCGCACCACAAATTCCCCAATATATGGCACCATCCTACAAATTTTCCCCAAAACACGCTAACGGAGCGATAATTTCTTTGAAAATCGGGCGAAATTGTTGGACACTTTAAATGTTGCTAATGCATAAATTTCAAAAATTGTAGACATGTGGGGGAAACATGCCCAGCGCTAAGGTCAATGGCCCACCCCCACCAGCCGAGTCCCTACACTGCATTCCACCAGTGGTTGTGTGTTGGTAATGCAACTAAGGGCCGACCCTCGTGGGCTGGCCGTACCTCCAACTGGCGCGCCATTAAAATTTAAATGAAACCCGATGACATAATGGTTAAGCAACAATGTGATTGCGTATTGGCAGAGGCTTTGGCTTGTTGTGCGAGGTCACGAGTTCGACCCCCACTGCCTCCACCTGCACTTTGAAAAATAATTATGATGGGCCTCGGGTTGCCACATGGCAGTCTTCGGCTAGGCCATGTGTTAGCCCATGGTTGACCACCATTTCGACCAATGAAAAACACAGAATTTCATCCAATAACAAAATGCCACTTGTCACAATACCATACACCAAAGGAACCGGTTGAGCAAGTCAACCTACCACATACACTTGCCTAGTCAGCACCACGTCATTAGTACGGACTGCTGACTAGGCTGTCAATTTTTTTCAAAAATTTGCCTGTTTGGGAAAGAGAACATAACATGTTTCTGGGAGCATTCGGTGTTTGTTTTGCACAAAACGAGTTGTGCCAGATTTAGGATGACGAGCACTATGTGGTCGTACAGGTTCCACACCCATCTGACAACTTTTAATTATGAGCTATTTTTTTAGCATTGACCACTCCTCCCCACTAGAAGCCTTTTGGACCCCAAAAGGTCACTTTTAGTCATCCAGCAGGTGAGGGTACAGTCGCCTCACCTTTCCAATCTTGATCCATTTGGCCTTTGAAGGATTTTTTCCCTTGAGCCCCACTCGAAGGTAATCCACATTCCCTCATTTTGAAGACCTTGTTCTTCTGTCAAGAATGGTGTATAGTTGTAGTTCATCAAGGGTTTTAAGAGAAAAATCATCAATGTAAGGAATTTAGATATTTTCTCCTTGATATTCATTCAAAAGAGGCTCATACAACCTTAAGTTCTCAACATTAACAACAACACCAATTTTCATATATGAAGGCAAATCCAACCTGAAGGCATTGTTACCAATCTTTTCCAAAATTCTAAATGGACCATATCTAATTGGTTTAAGTTTTTACCTTCTCCTTAGAGCCTCTCTTTGCTAACGTGAATCCAAAATTCATTGTTGAATTGGAACTTGTGATCTACATGATGCTTGTTGTGCCTTGCTTTGTACTTGCCTTGGTGCTTTTGAAGTTATTATTGAACTCTTTGGTGTACCAATTGGATTTGTTCAATGAACCTTCTTTCTTTTTCTTTGTCACTATGACCATCAATAGCAACATATTTCTCAAAAATGAAATCCAAAGGATACTTAGGAAAGTATCCCAAACATGCTTCAAATGGTGATGTTTGAGTTGAAGAGTGCTTGGTCCGATTGTA